>PVJI01000906.1:0-214567 GCA_004026765.1 Micronycteris hirsuta
GCTTGGGAGATCCCACAGTGCAGGATCTATGCCCTTGAAAGCCAAACCGCAACAATAAAAACAAAAAAAGTGTAGATGAGACACTGGCTTCGGCTTGTTCTCCCTCCAACTTCTTCCCAGTTGGAAGAAGTGTCATCATAACCTAATCGCTCGTTGGCAGCACCCAAGTAAAACTGATTTTTCACATTGTGCATTTACTCAGTGCTTTTCATCAGTCCCTCGCCTCTCTGGTGACGCCCCCATCCCACTCCCATTCATGGTACGAGGAGTGGGAACAGCGCTTGCCTTATAGGAAGTGTTCAGTAAATGCTGATAATGACAATCAGTTTTATCATTAATAAATGTTGATAATGACGATAATTCTGCAGACAGAAAATTATGCTCAACGTTTAAATCCTAACCTACCTTCTCAGCGATTTAGAGAGAAAATTGCTGTCAGTTGACTTCTTTCAAATCGCTCTCAGGTAGGACGTTTGTTTATTTTAGACCCCACATGGGGCATCTCTCTCGCCTAGCTACGTCAAACAGCTCTGCTCTCGAAGTAAATGCCATGGGGAGACCATGGGCAGGGGCCTGTTCTAGATTAAAAGAACTCAAACAGACGCAGCAAAATGCAGCGGAACTTGATTGACTCCAGATCCGGGAATAAAAATCGACACAATACAATTTAGAAACAATTGGGAAAGTTAGACTATGGGCTGGGAAGGGATTATATTGCAGAACTGTTAATTTTATTAGGTATTATAACGGCAGTGTGGCTAGAAAGAGGAATGTCTCTATTCTTAGAAGATGCAGGCTAACATAGTGGTAAAGTACTATGGTATCTGCAACCTATTTTCACATGGTTTGGCACAATTTTATATATTCAGTTACAGAGAAAAAGCAAATGGGAAACAATGTGAACAACTGGTGAATCTAAGTGAAGAGTTTATAGGTGTTTACTATATTCTACTTCAACTTTTCTATAGATGTAAATTTTTTTAAATAAAAAATTGGAGCCCTGACTGATGTGACTCAGTTGGGTGGGCGTCATCCTGCAAACCAAAAGGTCGCCAGTTTGAACTCACTCAGGAGTGCGAGTTCCGTCCCTGGTCAGAGCACATACAAGGGGTAGCCGATGTTTCTCTCCCTTTTTTTCTCCCTCCCTTCCCCTCACTCTCTAAAAATAAATAAAATCTAGGGAATAAAAATATAGCAAAAAAATTGTTTTACTAAAACACCACACATTTCTTTAAATATTTTACTGTAATAATATACAATTATACATTATTACTTATTTATACTTTATAAAAAGCACATCTATTTAACATAAATACTAAATCTAAAACTACCTGCAATCAATTATTTAACTTTCAGTGCTAATGTATGAAGCTCTTTATTTTAAATATAAACCAAAATAGCTCAATACCTACTTTAAATTAGAGACAATGCGATGCCCAGTATAAGGAGCATGAATTAATATTGTGAAGTTAAAGTTTTCAATAATTTCTTCTTTGTTTTTCTTCTTTGTCTAGCATAGTCTGTTTTAAGCTCAAAATAGCATCTTGAAATCCAGGATTTAAGTCTAATACTTTCTTGAAGTCTTCCAAAGCATCATCAAAGTACCCTGCACCAGAATCCAAAAAAAAAATGGAAAAGAGAAAAGAAGCTGAGTATTTCCTTACATAATTCATAGCAAAGTCTGGATACACACACTTTTGCTTTTATACTGATGAGTTTTCAACCACTCCCACTGAAGGAATTTTTTTCTCTTAATAATGATATAGGGGTGCCTATATCAAAGTAATTTTGTCTGCCCTTACAGAATAATATATTTAAAATTAGCTAAGGGCTTATTTATTGAGATTTAGCAGGTAAATTGCATAAATCATCATGGCATTTCAACAAAATTACATCACCTATTTTAGATAATTACAGTAAAATTAGGACACAGGAAATAATTCTTCTTAACACTTTAAATATAAAACAGTACCTACGCTCCCTTGATGCCAAGGATCTAAAACTCCACTTCACATGGCCTCCTGTGCCTTCAAAGATTTTTACTTAGGAAAGTTGCACAGGCGATCATCAGCATTACCCTGGTTTTGCGGTTGGGCACGTACAGGCACAAAGTGACGGGGCCAGCCCCCACCTCCCGCGGGCCCCTCGGTGCGGCGCCCTGGTCCAGTTCCCACCCCTGCGCTCCGCTGTGGTCTGTAATGCCTTTCCAAAGCCTAAACGAAACTCAGGAACAACTCCGTTGTTCCAGGCTCCAAACCTAAATTTCACATCACTTTTAAGCCTTTACGATCACTGCATTAGTTTTACAACATTCAAGAGCTCTAACTTCGGCGGATGTAATAATCAGGGACAAACGGGGAAAACGTTCTTACCCAGCCGATACAGTATCAACCCTCTGTTGTAGTATGGAACTTCAAAACTGGGCTGGACTTCTATGGCGGATGTGTAGTCGTCCATGGCTTCATCAAAGTCCACCCTGAAGTACTTGATTTGCCCCCGGTTGTTATACGCAGTAGCCAAGTTCTCGCGGCTGCATTCGCTTTGAACAAAAAGTCCACATTAAACACAGCGCGTTACCAAATTCCTCCCGCTTCCACTTTCATTCTCTTTGGGATGTTGTCCAACCTCATAGCCTAGAGCGTGCAGTATCCACCCCAAGAAACCAAGCTGAAGAAACAAAGAGCAGAGAAATTAAAGCAGGGGATCGATTTTCGTTTAACCCCGTTGTCTACTTGTGTACAGCATTATAGGGTCAACGGAAAAGCACATTCGTTTCACAGTGTGCTCAAAGCCCATGCTCCTTGCCAACTTGTTTGGCTGAATACAGTATCAGAATCACGGTGCATGCCAGCCAGGCAAAGAGGACTGATCAGATTCAGGCTGAGCAAGGAGGGGAAGCCAGCCCCAAGTTCCAGTCTGCTATGAACATGTCACAAAGTGAATCATCAATTTCATTCCCAAAATTTTAAGTGATCCCACAACAAGGAGTTTTGAAATCACTTTCCACCAATAAAGAAATAAAAGTTAACCCTAAGGGAAAAGTCAACACGCAGATCCCCGGGGAGTGCTTTCTGGGGAAAGAGCCGCGCTCCCTCCAGTTTGGGCTGAGGTCCTGCCAAGGCCAGGCTGTCTTCCTACTGGAAGGACAAGGCTCCTGTCCCCTTTGGCTCCTGTGTGCACAATCAGCTCTGCATCTGAGAGCTCCAGGCAGCTCTGACAGCCACCAGCCCAAGAGGTTCTACAGCCTCCTACCCGCCCCCTCCACCCAGCCCCTGCCGCACAAATCCTCTGCACAGACAACATTCAGGAGCTCTGCTCTGGGTCAGAGATGATTCTGTGTTGCTTTCTTTTTTTCCAAAGGGATTCTCAAATGCGAACCAAACAGGAAGGATGCAGCCTAAACTCATCTGTCATTCCTTCGCTATACCCCACAGTCCTCAGAAAATATTTCTGACTTCTTTCAGTGCTATTAAAAGTTACTTCTCTTAATCATCATCCTCGACATGTCGGACAGGAACTGTAACTACTGCTGCCGTGAGAGGCACTCACAGCCTAAGGGTCTCCTGCAAGTCCAAGTTCGCTAATGATGGAGAGGAACCACTGTGGTTTTACAAAATGCCTGTTTCTACGGGCTGTGACTGAGGGAGACTTCTGGGAGCTACTAGCGCCACTGTGACAACAGAGAGACAAGAGGACTCACTCCCGCATCCATCTGCTATGGCACTAGGTTAACTGCTGCCGTGTAAAGAGTTTAAGGAAAATGCAGCCTTAGGAGTCCAGTAAAGTTTTAGTCATTCAATTTCTGGGCTTTAAAGCTTTGTTATAAATTTCTTATATTCAGAGGATCTTAGAATGTTTGATTTAGAATTAGATCTTGTTACAACAAATTTTAAAAGCCTTCTTTTCATGTGGAAGTTGTTTCTTAGTTTAAAGACATGGGCCCAAGTTTTTTTTCTGTAATACTCAGATTTTTGTAATAATAGTATTTATGGTAATATAATTTAACCAGATTACCTAATCCGCATGTGGATTTTTAGCACTTGCTAACTTCAGCAAAGAAAAAACATTTGGAAATTGGGTTCTAGCTAAAGCTGCACTTTTGGATAGTAAAAGAAAATGTTATTAAACCATTCAGAGTGAAAGGCATTCAAAGTTTGCAAATACTAGTTCAAAACGACTCAGTGACCCAAGATTTTTAAAATAAATTTAAACTCTAAAAGACACAGGTAAAAGAGAAAGTCAGAGGATTCAGTTTCAATCCATGGGTTCCTAGAAGAGTTTCAGAACTCCAAGGACACCGAAGGCTCACTTTACAGATGAGACACTGGGGCTGAGGAAAGGGACAAGCTGTGCGGCAGAGCCTGCACTGGAATCCAAGCACACTGAGCGCCCTTCTACTAAACCATGCAGACTTTCTCTCTTAAACTAGGCAGGGGTAGAAATGACGTTTCCTAGCAACACCCATTGCGCTCTCAGGCTCAGATGTGCACTGGAGGAGGAGGAGGAGCAAGACTAGGTGCCGTCAGTACACTTGTTGCTGATGGATACTATTTGAAACCTACAGGAAGTCTATTGTCAGAGCTTGAAACAAGAATAAAAAACTATGTTTTCTATGTTTACTAATTATTTTGGTGGGGGCGGAGGTGGTACCATCTTCTTGCTTATTCAGAAACTTTGATTAACTATTATTCTGGTGTATTATTGAAAGAGAAAGCAATTTTCTGGCTTAATACATACAGAGTTAACAAAGAGGCAAATCTTAAGTCACACACAAAAGACAAGCTGGCATCTTCTCAAGAAAAAAAGGAAAATCCTTGAGGGAAGAAGAGGGTGATGCAGACAACTCAAACTGTCAAAAACGCTGTTCATTCAACCCCTCTGTTCTCTGTTTTCTTGTCCTGGTCCCTCCACGTCATCCAGAACAACTACAGCAAAATGTGGACTAGTGAATGCTGTACATTCAGGCATAAACCAAAGTAGCTTTGGGAGAGCTGGCATTAGTAGGTGAGGTTGCTAACATCACAAACAGAAAGACAGCCAGACACTACCTGCTTTCTGGTAGATGTACACACCACCTATAAAGTAAACTGAATTGAATCAAACCCCAAGGTGTAACTACCAGCTGGCAAGCAATGTAGGAGACAGAGGACTGTGTTAAATAACATCAGGAGGAGGGTGCCGCAAGTCCAACATATGGGTAGCTCTCAGGACACATGACGTGGTTTCCTCAACAACCTACAAGGTGTCAACCAATGGTCATTGGCGCCAATTCAGCGCCAACAGGAATCCCCAATTTGGAATGTGGTGAAGAAGGAAACTTTCGTCAGTGCGAAACAGCTCAGTTGTGATACAGCACGGCAAGGAGAAGAGCACGGCTGAAAGGCAGCCCCAGGGTGAGGATGGTCGGCTCCTGGATGGTCTGCTTTGCTCTTCTGCTGGTCTGCTCTGGAGAGACCTCTTCAGTGTTTCCGCTCAGCCAGCGAAACACACCATTCCATGGACAAGGAAAGTGCACTCAGAGCCAGAGGACAGCGGGCTTATATGGATATAAGTTCCTGCCCCTAGTCCCTGACCGGTCTGTCCTCATGCAAAGGAGGACTCCAAACCCTAGTGGTTTGGCCCAAAAGGCACTGACCTCATTGGTCAGAATAGCGCCACTCTGGTTGGTCAGAGTGGTGCATCTCCAATTGATGGGAAAGCCTCAGTCCTGTGGACTGAAACAGGACTCCAGAAATGTGGCTCAGATGGCAGAAACACAATGCAGGCAGGCAGTTCAGTGCAGACCTCTCCCTGAAGTGCAGTTTGCATGAGAGACCCCTGCATAAAGATGTCCGCTAGGGTTTTAGGGGAGGGGGATTGTTTGTTTATTTGTTTCTTTCTTTGTTTTGAGTCCACTTATCCACCAGGAACCCTTCTTAGGAGGGTCTTCTTCCTCAGGGTTCACAAAGGGGAAAAAAGGTGAGCCTATAGATTAAGAGACCTGATGTGCATCCTGACTTGAACCATCTGATTAAAACAAACGAACCAAACAACAAAAGAAACTTTACTGCCTGGCCAGGTAGTTCAGTTGGTTAGAGTGTGGTCCTGATAGCCAAGGTTGTGGGTTTGATCTCCAGTCAGGGCACATACAAGAATCAACCAAGTGAATGCATCAATAAGTGAACAACAAATTGGTTTTTCTCTCTCTCCCTATCCCCCTCCCTATCTCTCTCTGGAGTCAATAAATGGAAAAAAAAAAACTTTATTGATCAATCAGTAAAGTTCCAACACTTACTAGATCTTTGATATTGACAAATTATGTGATGATACTGTGGTTATGTCTTTTTAAGAATCCTTCATACTCAAAAATACATTTGAAACATCCATAGATAAATAATTTGAGGTCTAGGTAAAGTGATAATGCTGAAGCTGAATCATGGTTACCTAGAGGTTCATAATACTATGTCCCACATATTTAAAATGTTTTCGTAATATGTGAAAAACAAAACACCCTTGATGTGAAAATGTCGTCGGGGTCACGGTACCGTGGGCTATCACAGCACTGCCCAGCCACATTCCCCCCACCCCCCTTCACCAGGTCTCGGCTATCCAGCCCACTGTTAAAAGATTGGGTGGAAAAGCCCTACCGGGCCTGAGTCACTCGATCGAGAGTAAAGTGAGAGCGGGACACCAGGGTGGAAGGCAGCAGATGAGCCCGAGTCCCACCACCCTCCTGGGTGTCTCAGAGCGACGCGCAGGGGCTGCCCTCCAGGACACTCCTCTCACCGCCTTTCTAAGAAAACAAGCACCTGCCCCTCGGTTCCGCAGCCCTTGAGCTCAGGTTGCAAAGAGGCTGCAGAGCAAAGAGGCTGCAGGACCTGGGCCCCTAACCTCGCAGACACAGCTGCCCGCACTTCTCGCGATAGTTACCTCCCGAGAGGCGCTCCAGCAGAAGTGGCACAGGCGCACTGGCGAATGTAAGCGGAGTACAGCGTCTCGGCCTCCGCATATTCGCCCTTCTGGAAATGAGCCTGGGCGCGTGCTAGGGTTGTGCAGCTTTCTCGTCCCTGCTGCCTTTCCATTGTTGTCGGAGGCCTAGCTTTCAGTGTAGAATGGGAGTTATTTCAGAGGCAGAACCGCAGTCACTTCTGCAACGCGAAATTGAACCTCCCGCACTAGCAGAGGGGGCAGTTTGTGCCTTCTGAGGACCCGTCGTCTGGCCAGCTCTGTGCTGAGTTGCTGGTGGAAAGTTCACGCTGCACAGAAAGCTTGGAAAGACTCTTGGGGAGTGCAGTTCCGTTGTTACTGCTCGTCCCGCCAGCCTCATTTCCCGGAGAAGTAATGCACCAAACTGGTTTCTAAATCCATGCTCTGATGTTGCAAGGAGCTTGCCCTTTGTACTGAGGGGGGGGGGGGGGGGGGGGGGGGGGGGGGGGGGGGGGGGGGGGGCGTGCCGGAAGCGGAAGAGACCTCGGTTTGTTTTATGAATGGGTAATCATAGCGCCTATCCAGGTCCAGTGTCCACCCTTAGCATAACACCCCTGTTCTGAGTAGGCTCTGGTTTTCCTGAGACATTTTGTGTCGGAATCCCATTAACAGTTGTCCCAGGGTGCAGAGTCCGAATTCAAACTTTATTAGCTCCAAGACCCTAGACTGCAAACTTCTCAACCTTTTTGAAACTTTGGAATAGTGTAAACATTAATTACATGGTAGTATGTGTCAACAGTCCGTGGTCTATGGATGTTACTTTACACTCCTTGGCTGTGTATGCCAAAAAGAAACCCAGGTAGTAATTTAACTACAGTATGTTTAATTCACTTAGAAATTATGTAAAATGAATCCAGAGAAGAATTTTTTTAATTAAAATTCCATTTACAATAACATCAAAAAAAGTAAAATACTCAGGAATTAACCAAGGAGATAAAAGACATACAGTGAAACATGGCTGAAAGTAAAGCTATAAATACAAAGACAGCCCATGTTCATGGATTGTAAAACTCAGTATTTTAAAGATGTCAACACTATTTAAAGCAATCCAAGATTCAATGGAATCCCTCAAAACCCCAATAATGTTTTTACAGAAATAGAAAAATCCATTCTAAAATTCATATGGAATTTTAAGGGATCCCAAGTAGCCAAAACAACCTTGAAAAAGAACAGAGTTGAAGGACTCATGCTTCCTGATTTCAAAACTCACTACAAACCTACAGTAATCAAAACAGTACAGTACCAGCATAAAGGCAGTTTTCTCAATAAATGATTCAGGGAAAACTGGATATCTACATGTAAAAGAATGAAGTTAGACCCTAACCTAACACCATATTTAAAAATTTACTCTAAATGGATTAAAGACCTAAATATAAGAGCTAAACATACAAAATTCTTAGAATAATACAAGGCAAAAGCCTGAGGACACTGTATTGACAATGGTTTCTTGGATATAACACCAAAGGCCCAGGCAACAAAAGAAAAAATAGACAAACGACTTCATAGAAATTAACAACTTTTGTGCAACAAAAAGACACTTGACAGACTAAAAAGACAACCCAGAGAATGAGAGAAAACTTATTCAAATCACGAATCTGACAGGAGCGGGAAATGCCGATGGAGGGTCTGTGGGGCAGGCTAGGCTGGTGTGCCCATCTGGTGTCCCCATCGCACTGGAAAAGCTCTGGTGTATGTGACATGGGAGGGACATGTCTGTGACTGAAGTGCCGGGACCAGGTCCAGTGGCTGTCCCTCTCCAACTCACATGCCCCTCCTCCACTGAGCGCACCTGCACTCGGAATTTTGCCTGCAGAATGGCACCATCAAGCCTTCCCTCCGCCAGCTCACCCAAAGTACCACTGAAACACGGTGATGTGCTGAGAGCATTATGCTTGCCTGCAATGTCATGCTCTCCACCGCCACAGGAGAAGTGTGGCCACACCAACACCCAAGACCCCAAGAAGAAAGGCAAATAAGGCCCCTTCTTCCCCAACAGAGCAGCCTCCTACCTGAGCCCCAGGGACCTGGGGCCTCGATAAAACTTCCATTTTGTTAACTGGAGCAGTAAAAACTAAAGTAAAATAAAAATAATTTTTAAAACTACACATACATATACACGCACATACATACACATATAGTTACACATGTATATTTCCAGCACTTCTAAATCTTAACATTTCTGAAGTTGGTGTACTATTTTGCATTTCCACCAGCAATGTATGAGGGCTGCAATTGCTCCATATCCTCACCAACACTTGTCAGTTTTAACTAATATGGTGCGTATTCGTTTCTTTAAAAAAAATGAATTGAGAAAATAAGCATTCACAAGGGGGCAGCCATAATATTGCTACTGGCATTTTAGAAACTCAGTGGCAATGTCTTGGAGCTATATCATCGGATTAAATACTCTTGATTTTGTCTTAAAAGCCGAGCAACATAGTTCTCCTCCCGTTTCTAAATGAGAACTCCGTGTGACCTCTAAGGAGTAATTCGCTCTAACCTCGGTCATCTGGCACATACCCACAACCTTTATAGGTGGTGGTGGTTTTTCCTGTTTGGTAGCAAAAGTGATATTACACGTCCACTGTACTGCCTTTCTCTCCTTGTCCACTCGACAGTCCAACACCCTCCTACCCAACCCCCACCAAAATATTTAAATCAACAAAGCAAATACCACGTTATCCATAAGTTTTAATAAAGGGAACTTAAGATAAATACAAGTCTTTTTTTTTTACTTCGATATATATTATTTTCATATTATTTCACTTAATGCCACATAAAACCTAAGATCTCATGCCCTGAAATACAAAGATGTATTTCCAAGCACACGTTAGGGAAACAGCGTGGGATAAAGTCAGCCCTTGTGCAGGACGGCAGCAGGCGGCCGACTGTGCCCCGCTGCTCTTTGGGCTCAGCGCTCACTCCTACGGCTTCGCCAGCAGGTTCTGCCATCTCAGTACTTTGGCCTACCGCGCTTTTTAAACATAACATAATTCAGACCAAGTTTTATGATGAAGAACAACTCAGCATTACTGAAAGGGAACCAGCTCATGTTTATTTCAAGAAGAGAACTGGTTCACACGCTGCCTCTTCCCAACATCTCTCTGAGCATTTGCTTCCCTCTGCCCCTCTCACCACGGGAGAGTCTGCTGGTGTTTTTCTCAAATTTCCTTCACATATAAACCCAGCTGGGTCAACTCATACTGTGGGCCTTTCTCTAGTACCATTTTCAAGACAGACAAGGTCCCCAAGACATGACAGATCACTAAAACCTTCACGAACATAAATCCCAGACAACCACCATGAGCTTTCACGAGAGCAGAAAAGAAATGCCTGACATATGCGATCATTAAGTCTACAATGTACGAGAGGTTATTTCAGAGATTTTGGTTTCCATATTACACTGAACAAGAAGTAGGGACAGCAATGCAGGCTCCATCTGCAATAATGAGAGGAAAATCCTAGCACTCAGGCACCATGGAGTTCGTGGCCAATGAGAAGGTGCCACAGGAGCGCTCCCAACGGGTATGTTAGGAAAGGCTCACGACGCCAACAGGCGATTCTGGACTTGAAGCAAAGCGTTTAACCTTCTTCTGATCCAGCTCCGCCCGCTTCCATGCTGCCCCATCCCCCACGAAGACTTTCAGTGAGTTAGGAACCTTGCTACTGTGCGAAAAAATTTCTTATTCAGAGTATTTCCATACTATTATGTAACCAACCACTAGATAGACAGATAGATAGATAGATAGACAGACATGAAATAAGGTTGACTTCCATACATGTTATATGAAAATCAGCATCATTATTTCATCTTCATAGTTTGACACAAAATTATATAAAACATTATATAACATAGTTATGGCTGTCACGTATGCTACACATGTTACAGCTGCACGCAGTCTGTCATGCTTCACCCCACTGCACTGTGGCACAAGGGGCAGAAGCTGTAGCTGCTGATCTCCTGAGCCAGCACACAGTGCTTGCACACACTGCACATCCAGAAGTGGTACTCAGTGATGGGGCTGCCCGTGGCAATGCAGGTCGGGAGTTTCCCTTCCCCTCTGCAAAAGGCAAAGGAAAAACAAATTAAACAAATAATTAGACTTTAAAACCTCTAATTACTTAAACTTTATTTACTACATTTAAAAAACTGAGAAAAGCCCTGGTTGGTGTAGCGCAGTGGATTGAGCGCGGGCTGGGAACCAAGCAGTCCCGGTTCGATTCCCAGTCAGGGCACATGCCTGGGTTGTGGGCCAGTTCCCCAATGAGGGCCACATGAGAGGCAACCATACATTGCTGTTTCTCTCCCTCTCTTTCTCCCTCCCTTCCCCTCTCTCTAAAAATAAATAAAAATAAAATATTTAAAAAAAAAACTGCCCTGGCTGGTATAGCTCAGTGGATTGAGCGCAGGCTGGGAACCAGAGGGTCCTGGTTCGATTCCCGGTCAGGGCACATGCCTGGGTTGCAGGCCAGGTCCCCAGTGAGGGCCATGTAGGAGGCAACCATACATTGCTGTTTCTCCCTCTCTTTCTCCCTCTCTTCTCCTCTATCTAAAAATAAATAAATAAATAAAATCTTTAAAAAAAAAAAAAACTGAGAAAAAAAATTTCAAGGTAAACAAAAACTTTTCTTACAATGAGAGTGTAAAGCATTAATATAGTTACGAGACCAAATATAATAGGGTATAATGTTAAGGTAAACTACTTAAAAATTCAGTGCTTTAATTATTATATCACATTGCTATACACATACAAATCCAAGCCTCTAAGAAGGTAGAATGACGTTTACTAATTACAATTAGCCTTACCCTTCAAGAAGGCTGTCCAACTCTGATTTTCTGTTATCTTTTGGAACATGTTTGGTGAAGATTTCTAGAGCAAGATCTTCATATTGCTGCTTCTGTTCTGAACTGAGGCTCTCCAGAGACTCAAGTTTGATAAACGCTTTTGAACAAGTACCAAAAGCTCTGCTGGCACACGCACAGAGGGCTAACAGCGAGTAGATCTCAACGGCGGGGATAATGTCCTCGTAGTCCCTCAGGTGAAGAGCTAGGAAAGAAAGGACAATCTGGATTTGGCCCGCTAATCATGCTCATGAATGGGAAAGACTCGGTGTCGAGGGGTTTTAATTTAAACAACATGAACGTCAGCAAAGCTAGAAAAAACAGTGGTGGGAGGTCAGAGCGCCGCAGGGGGTAGGACACGTGATCTCCTGGAACGTCAGCTGACAGCTCAGGTCCCAGAAACATGGCCACCACCAAACGATGCACATGCCATGTAGGCACACAAAAAAAAATGCTGGTGTCTAAACGCACATCTTTTGTTCCACACAAATATGTTAGAAACGTTTGTGACATTCCACAAAAAATAAAGCATTTTCTCTCTGTATTTCTTTGACAAGCTTATTGCTTTTCTGTTTGTCTCATTGAAACAATAGAACTTTGAGGGGGAAAAAGTGAAAATGAGCCTCTAGTCTAAGTTGTCAGTTCAGACCATTTATTTTGACAGCTATCATATCTTTTTTTCAATTTTTCTACACTGGAGATATAATCTCCTTCTTAAAAATGCACCGTAGAATTAGTATCAGATTGGTAACAAAATTGTATTTTTTTTTCTTCTCTAGACTTTCAAATCTTAAAAATATCTTGTTATAGTATAATATTAGAAATTTCATAGAATAATTTAAAGCAATATATTCATGTATTTTACAATTAGGCTCTTACATACTGGTTTGGGGATCAAAAGTTTACAACAAAGTTCATGGGAAGAAATTTATGAAAAATAAATTCATTCAGTATAATAACAGATACCCTCTGATTTCACAGGGTATATATTTTTTCAGATCATTTTATCAATGAAAGACAAAAATATTAAAGTACATGGATATCTTCATTCAGTAAGTGAAGGATCTCAAGTTTAAGGTCTAATTTTTCTTACAATAAATCTAGAAATTGTGTATGAGTTATATAAAACACAACTATTTTAAATAGTGTACAATTTATACCACATATTAATCAGTTAGAATTAAACAGAGGTCAGTTATAAAGTAAACATCAAAATGAAAATGATTCCTATATATAACTGATAAGTAATTAGAAAAAAACTTTACAGTCCCATTGCTAACAACAAAAAAATAGGAATACACTACAAAAGAAATGTTCCATGCATGCAAGATAGAGAGAACCTTAGAAACACAGATATATAGAAGGTATCAGTGTTTATCATTGAATGAATAGTGAATGCTATAAATGTCCTTTTCCCTTATCTCAAACTTCTTATTTTCCTGTGAACTGTACATTGCTTTCTATGTAATAAAAAATATCGGATATATCTCCCCAGGCAAAGGAAACAAACGAAAAATTAAACAAATGGGACTTATCACACTAAAAAGGTTTTGCACAACAAAGGAAATTGTCAACAAAATAAAAAGACAACCCACAGAATGGGAGAACATATTCACCGATACATCTGATAAGGGGTTAATATCCAAAATTTATAAAGGACTTACAAAACTCAATACCAAAAAAAAAAACCCAACCCAATTAAAAAATGGGCAAAGGACCTGAATAGACACTTCTCCAAAGAGGACATACAGATGGCCAATAGACATATGAAAAGATGCTCAACGTCACTAATCATCAGAGAAAAGCAAATAAAATCCACAATGAGGTCACACCTGTCAGGACAACTACCATCAATAAATCAAGAAATAACAAGTGCTGGCAGGGATGTGGAGAAAAGGGAACCCTTTTGCACTGTTAGTGGCAATTCAGACTGGCGCAGCCACTGTGAAAAAGCAGTATGGAGATGCCTCAAAAACTTAAAAATGGATCTGTCTTTTGACCCAGCAATCCCACTTCTGGGGATATATCCAAAGGAACCCAAAACACAAATTCAAACAAGCATAAGCACCCTGTGTTCACTGCAGTGTTATTTACAATCACCTAGATATGGAAGCAGCCAAAGTGTCCATCGGTAGATGAGTGAATAAAACAACCGTGGGACATTTACACAATGGAATTCTACTCGGCCATAAAAAAAGGAGAAAATTTTACCCTTTGCAACAGTATGGATGGACCTGAAGAACATTATGCTAAGTGAAATAAGCCAGTCAGAGAAAGACAAATACCACATGATTTCACTCATACATGGAATCTAACAAACAAACTGAACTAGTAAGCAAAACAGAGACAGACTCACAGACGGAGAACAGATGACAGCTAGTGGGGGGAGGGAAGTGGTGGAGGGATTGAGCAAAAAAGAAAAAGGATTCATGGGCCCTGGCTGGTGTAGCTCAGTGACTAGAGCATGGGCTGGGAACCAAAGAGTTGCTGGTTCAATTCCCGGTAGGGACACATGCCTGGGCTGCAGGCCATGTCCCCAGTGAGGGCCATGTGAGAGGCAACCATACATTGCTCTTTTTCTCCCTCTCTTTCTCCTTCCCTTCCCCTCTCCCTAAAAATAAAAAAGAAAGAAAAAGGATTCATGGACATAACAACAGTGTGGTGACTGCTGGGGGAGGGGGATGTAAGGGGAAAAATATAATAAAGATTATGTATTTAAAATATGTATATGAACCTAAATATAAATATATAAGATATAAATATTAAATATAAATATATTGAAATATAAATATATATATATATATATATATATATATAAAATGTGTATATATACACAAACCTATAAATCTTGGGGAGACATTCCCAGATAGGAAGTTAAATCATAAAATTGTAAGTTATTCCCAAGTTACACATAGTTAATGCAATTTCATTCATAATCTCATTTTTTTTGCCAAACTAGAAAACACTATATAAACTACATATGAAAGAATGCACAAAATTTAATATGTTAAAAAAAAATAAAAAGAACTTCAAAAAGTGGAATGCATAGAACAAATTATAGAGAGCAAATCTCAAACATATGAAAATCCACAGGAAAAAGGTGTTACTGAAGTTCACACAAGGGCAAACTGCAGAAGCTGGCCCTTCCCGTTCGGTGCACAACATGGACTCTGGGCACCAGGTCACAGGCCCACCTGTCCTCAGGGCAGCGTCCACGTAGCCCTCGTAGAGCTGCCTCTGAGCGAGTATGAAGAAGTGGTAGGCCTCGGCCCCTCGCCACGCGTTGTCTGTGAACCGGCTGGTTGTGGACAGAACCTCTTCCTCCAGCAAACCAGCCAAAGCCGACGCGGCCTGCGGGTGAAGCAGATGACGTGTCCCTCAGCGCAACCACAGCTGTGGTCCTGCCGAGGAGGGTGACTGCTGACTCCGCGGTGCTGAAAATACTCAAATTAGCAGATTTTACCACCACAGAACTGTCACCACGGACCTAACTTCTTCATTATAATGCATATTTTGTTAAACTCGTATGATCAAATTTTCTTCTGCTTTATTGAGGGACAACTGACGAATAAATGTAAGATATTTAAAGTGTGCATTGTGGGAATTTGCTATACATTTACATACATAGTGAAAGGACCGATCAAATGTTAAAATTAAACTTTCATAATAAGAGACTCGTAATCTAGGGAAAGTTTTTTAGAACTCACAGATTAGAAGGGATTTACTAAGTAAGGAATTAAAGCAAAGGCTACAGATTAAACTTCTAGAAAAAAATAGTTTTCAATGGTCCCAAGTAGAAACTTCTAAAATGTGAGTCTTAATTCCAAATCAGTCATTCCTTTCCTCATATCATTTAAGAAAATAACTGCAAATGAGCAAATTAAATGGCCCGTCCAAAAAGGGCAGTCCAGCTGTCCTTCCCCTGGAACGCCGCTCTGACGTTCTGCCTCACCTCCGAGCCCTTCCCTTTGGCTTTCCCTCGCTGGGCGCTCCTCATCTGCTCGTGGTGCTGCTCTATGAGCAACGCGGACAGCACGTAGAGCTTCTTAACACGCAGAGGCTTCGTTCTTTTCTTTGCCTCTTCATCTGCAATCTTCACACATAAAAGAATTGGGGGAAGATACTGTTTAATCTTCATTTGTCCAGATACAATCGTCTCTAAACTCAACTCTCTAAAAAAAGGAGGAAAGTCAGCAGGGTGGAGTTTAAACACCCCTCATTTATGATAACCACTTTAAAACCCATTTTCTTTTCCTTAGCACTGATAAGTACTTAGTTCTTTCTTAGTATTTAACCCTTGGACTTAGGACTTATAACATACTGCCCCGGCTGGTGTAGCTCAGTGGATTGAGCGCAGGCTGCAAACCAAGGGGCACATGCCTGGGTTGCAGGTCAGGTCCCCAGTGAGGGCCACGTAAGAGGCAACCACACATTGATGTTCCTCTCCCTCTCTTTCTCCCTCCCTTCCCTTCTGTCTAAAAATAAAAAAATAAAATAAAATCTTTAAAAAAAAAAAGAACTTATAACATACTTAGAAAATAAGAGATGCTGTCAAATACGTCAGAATAAAGAAAGCTTTCATGGAATGGATTGCATTTTCATAACAGATTTTTAAAATAATTTCCAAGTACACAGATAAAATAGTTTTAACATGGTATATCCTTCAGAAATTTTTATTTTTATTTATTTATATGATTCTGAGGGAAATTTTTTTCATTAAAGCAAATAGGAAAAGAACAGAATGTAAATTTACATACATTAATACTATACTAGTCACCTTCCTGCCAAATGCATATTATGAAAAATGTAATGCCTTTAAAACTTATGCATTTAAAAGGACTTAAAATTCTATTATCAACAGGATTTAATTCCCAGTTAAGGAAATTTGTACTTTACAAATTTCCCTAAAAATTCTATAATTCTTCAATATCAGTATTAAGTAAACACATTAATTGTTTAGGTACCAATAAGGTGCTAATATTAATAAATAGCCGTGTTAGTAACAGTAATAATACTAAGATAACAAATAGTTACAGTAGTAATAACACCAGAGGTATTTTTCTATAACAAAGAGTTGTTTCCAAACAGATGGAAGGTGTGTTCTTTACTATGTAAGAAAACACTGGTAACTAGTACAAACCAAATGCTCACCGCTGATGCTACATACCTTAAACATCAGTTTAGCAGCATCATAAAAGTAATTGGCTTTCCGGTAGAGTTCTATGGCATCGAGAATTTTGTTCTTTTCTAATAAATGAGCTGCATACCTCGCTAGCAGGGGCCCAATTTCTTTCATACTATGATTTTTAGCCAATTCAACAGCTTTGTTCCACTAGGAGAAAAAATATACCATTCAGTCCCATAGGTCATAAAATTCAAACAATAAAGCTTTAAGTTTATAATAATAATATTACATTAAAATTATAAACTAGTATATGTTTTTAAAAATCACTTAAAATCAGAGCAATTATAAGTTTTATAAGTTAAACATGCATCAAAATGATTAAAGGATCTAAGACTTTAATTTGTTTAAGGAGTACATTTGAAAAAGAAAGCCTCCAAATTTATAACCAAATTAATCTTAAAATTAATTCTGTACAAACTATGAGAGAGAAAAAGATGTGTATACAAAAACAAAATATGCAATTTCAGTTAAGAAAATGTCCTATCAGATTTAATATTTAAAAATTACTGTTATAAAGAAAATGAAGCTTTATAAAATAATCCAGAGGAATGCACTGATTGTCAACAATCTCAACAAAAATTCTGCACTTTAACTTTAGTTAAATTCCAGCTCTTAAAAATATCAAGTATACATTTTCTTTAAAGGGAAAAGAATATACCGCTCTGACTTGTATGGCTCAGTGGATTGAGCACCTGCCTGGGTTGTGGGCCAAGTCCCCAGTTGGGGGCATGTGAGAGGCAACCAGTTGATATGTCTCTCACACATTGAGGTCTCTTTCCCTCTCTTTCTCCCTCCCTTACCCTCTCTAAAAGTAAATAAATAAAATCAAAAATAAATAAAGATAAAGGGAAAAGAATATAGACTTGCCAAAATAAATATTGATAAAGTAATTCAATTCTTTCCTCTTGCAATGACCATTACCCGGTCCTTCTTTAGAAACAAGACCCAATCCTGATGAAATGCAGAAAAAGTTGCCAGACTAGAAGCATAAGGTTGGTTCATGTTCCCATGCTGAGTTAGATATGACTGGGTCACCCCTAACGGTGACACTTCAAAAAGGGAAGGAATGCCAACATTTTCTGGTCCTCTACTAAGTAAGAGACTACCTGTCTCCTTTCACAAAATTCACCTCCAGCTCTCCAGCCCTTATGTCGGCAACAGCCTTCAAGGGATGGCTATGGTAACTCCCACTTTCAGCTCCTTACTTGGTTGAGATGTACGCAGGTATCTACCGCTGCCTTTGGCTGACTGCATTTCAAAAATGCAGTCACTGCTTGTTCGCACATTCCAACCCTCACAAACATTTGTGCTATTTCCTGTAAGGGCAAAACAATACTATCAGATTTCACACACCAAGGAAATCACTTATATTTTAATTTATGGAACTCCACAGGGACATGTGAGTATTAAATGGAGCGGTGGTTACAGTAATTTTGCATCTAAACAGACATAGGGACAGAGGCCACCAACCACAACGGGCTTCACGGACTCCCCTGGGGAGCCAAGGGCCAACTGGACCCTGCAGCTCCCGCACGCTTTTCCTTCTCAGTTTAGAAGCCGCTTTACAGCAACATTGAGCTCTAAAATAAACCCCTCATTGGTGGGTAAGAAAAACCTTTAAAGCAAGAGATGGTGTATTCAAAGGTGATTGTTCATGTGAGGCTTAGGGAAGCCCATTCACAGAGCTCTCCCATGCGTCCACAGAGAACGCCCCGGGTCAGCAGGCTGGACCGGAAACAGCTCCCCGAGGGCGGCCGCCAGGGGAGACAGCCACTGCAAAAGCCCCCACGCCCGGCGGCTGTGCTTTCCATCTCCAGAGTGTCTTTTTTTTTGGTCCTTCTGAACATCTAAGTGGTCAGAGCTGTTCTCTCCCCACCTCTACTTTTAAAATATTTTGGGGAGTATGAGAAAAGTACATTTTGTATCCAGCTATCTTTTTTATACATCTCCAGTCCTCCACTCTACCAGCTGAGCTATTGAAGGGAGTCCGCCTATCTTTTTTAAAGTAACAGCCGTATTTTTCTGATTATACAATAATACGTTCTTATGGCAAAAATAAAATTAGAACACACAAAAATGAAGTTACTGCTATTACACAGAGGAGACCTCTCTACAGTCTGACGTGGTTCCCTAACGTCCTCTGCCTCTGGACGCCCGTGTGCGTGGGAGGCGGAGCACGACCGTGACACTGCGCAGGGCGGGCAAAGGGAGCTGCGAGCGCCCTTTACGGCTGGGAGGACGCGAAACTCAGTTCTTTCTTGTACTGGTGTTTATTAATTACTGCTTTATTTCCCACAGGAACAACCATAGGCCTACTTTTGTCCAACCTTGTATACAGCTTTGCATCCTGCATTTCCCACTTAAACATTCTGCATAGTTTACCATGTTATTAAAAACTCCTCCAAAACTCGCTTTACAATGTGCAGTACTATTTAACATTTTTAATCATTTTAATTATTTAATTCTTATTACAGCTATGATTACTTAGTATTTACTCAGTAATATTACTATTTTGGGTCCTCTCCAGCAGTACTTTTCTCCTGCGCCATCAGACACACCTAACAGACAACACCCCCGTGGGCTGCGCTGTCCCCCGACCCAGGGTTATAAGCAATTTCGGTTTCTTTCCCGCTCCAGAAAACACCGGGCCTGAGAACACGGGTGTGTGAAGTGCCATTATGACAGGGAGCGCTGCTCTCGTTCACAGCGGAGAAAACTGAGTTATCGGAATGCTCTACTCGCCTATTAGTTAACCGACAAAGTTTTCATGGCAGAACTCACAACCGATACTGTGGAGCCCCAGCAGCTGAGGGCTGCTTACTCTGTAGGTTATGGTACAGCTCAGTGATTTACATTTTAGATAAAACAAATCAAATACAAACTCATTAACGTCAGTCAATGACTGATTAAAAAAAGCTGTAAAAGAACAAAGTTCCACAGAACTCTGCTTTTAGTTTCTTTTTTTTAACATATAAACTAATAAAAGTCAAGCTATCTTTTAAAACTCTAGTTACTCTAAATTTCAAACGTACACACACACACACACACACGAGCCACCAGACCCAGCACGGATTACCCTGGAGCAGATCTCTGACAACATACCGCTTTATTCGTAAATATGCTGCGTGTTCAGCTAACTCTTAAAAGCAGTTGTATAAAACTGGCAAGAACAGTTGTTGGAGTTTAAAAAGGGTATAAGGGGAAAAAATACAATAAAAATAAACTACTTTTAAAAACTAGTAAGACTATTCAAAACTGCAATCATGTTAAAGTAACAAGAATATGATTAATTTTTCCTTCCATTTTCAAGTATTCTATAATATTGATATAGTGTTTTAACACTTAAAAGCATAATCCCATGTCTAAGAAACTGTAAGATTATGGATTAATATAAAATTTTCCTAGTTACAGAGGACATTTCCTGATAATAACATAAAAACCTTGGCCCCGGCTAAGTAGCTCAGTTGGTTAGAGCATCATCCCGATATGCCAAGGATGCAGGTTCGATCCCCAGTCAGGACACATACAAGAATCAACTAGTGGATGCATAAATAAGTGGAGCAACAAATGGATGTTTCTTTCTCTCAGTCTCTCTCTTTCCCTCCCTCCCTTCACCCTTTCCTCTCTCTTTCTAAAATCAATAAATTTTTAAAAACCATAAAAACCTTATAAAGTAAACTAACAACTTCAAGAACTTAAATTTCCAATACCTACTGGAAGTAACTTGTGGTTTTCTGGAAGTGAATTGGCAAGATTCTCCAATCCCTCATAATCTTCTAACATATAATAGCATTCAGCTAAGCGTTCCTGGTTTCGGCCATGCACATAATATTGTACAGCATTCAACCTATGGAGGGAAAAAAAAGAAAACTTTGAAAGCTAATATGAATCTTCTGATAAACAGCACTTTTACCAATCATGCTCCTTCATTAGAATTACTAGTAAACCCTAGTCATCGTCCTCAGTTACAAAATGTCTTTGAAGCATATACACTGGGGAGAAAAAAATCTAAAATTGTGAAGAATTTTTTAGTTACAACATTCTTTGAATAGTCTTAATATTGTTTTCATCTGATATACAGTGGTACTCCCAAACACTAACATAAATAAAAATGCATATTGATCAAAATGAAAAAATTAAGAATAAAAGCCAATGATTTCTGAAAATAATCTACAATGACAAAATAAGCCAACATAAAATACTGTTTTTATTTTATGTTTTTGAAAATAAATCATAGAACAGCTTAGAATTGCACACTGTGGTCTCCAACAGTAAAGAGCCCCTGGAGCTAAGCACCAGCTCTGTGGGTCTGGAAACGCCAGTGTCGTGTGCTTGTCTCACAGCCCCAGGCCTCTCGTGCCCCACCCCCAACCTGCATCTAGAGCCGCTTGGCGTTTAGGATCCAGGGGCATGGCCTTCGATTCCCAAGCATTACTTCATAGGTAAGTACGCGGGCAGCTGCATTGTAAGTGCTGGTGAATGGATGAGGGGGTCCAGACAGGTTACTTACCACTTTTGTCGGTCAGCAAAGTAGTCTCCGATGGCATTGTGGGCTTGTTCAAGGAGACTGTCGTCTGCGTCACCAGATCCGGTCTTCAGGAGCTGGAGGACCCTAAACCAGTCCCCCAGCTTCAGCCGGAGGCCTATAGCAAGATCTCTGCAAACAATGGCAGTCACTCATTCACTTATTTTGTTTTTAAAGATTTTATTTCTTTATTTTTAGAGAGAGGGAGAATCATCAATTTGTGGTAGCCTCTCGCACGCCCCCTACTGGGGTCCTGGCCCACAACCCAGGCATGTGCCCTGACTGGGAATTGAACCGGTGACCCTTTGGTCTGCAGGCTGGCACTCAAACCACTGAGCAACACCAGCCAGGGCCATTCATTCACTTGTTCATTTGACATATTTATCAAGTGCCTCCTATGTGCTAGGTTCAATTCTAGGGTACTAAGAATACACAGCAATGAAAAGAGAGACCAAGTAGCTCTCCAAACATTTCAGAAATTAACCTGACCAGGTAAGAAGCAATGGGGAGAACGTGGAATAGGTAAAAGGAAACAATTTCCTGCTTTTTACTTTCCTAGACTTCCAATTTCCTTAGCAAAATAATGAAATAATAATTACTTCTTTTCATCAGTTTCCTAGATATGATCAGGCTTATTTAAAAACCAAACATACAAAAACACGTTTGGTTTTATCTTTCTGTACAGGGCTTAAGTTGTATTAAGGATCTCCTGGAGTACAAATAATATTAATAAAAATTAGACATACTGTTTGCAGCTGAAATGAAGTTTATACATTACTTTACATAAATCTGAAGTGAAATATAAAGAATAAAACTCAATCCCTAAATACGCCTGACTTTTATTTTGTGCTCCTTGAAAACAGAAAATTAAATAATGGCCTAAAGCCAAGTAACGCACTGTGTTGCAAATGATAAAAAGTCGCCCGGTCTCTGTGTTCACACGATTATTTTCCTAGCAAGTGAAACAACCTCCTATGGCCAGCTGTTCACATGTGTGAAAACTGAGGAGAAAACGGCCCCCAAATTATAAGCCATATATTAATGAGGGGTGTGTGGGATATCTAGGATATAGTCCTAGAAATTATTTTCTAAACTGAAATTATTTTCTAAAAGAAACGGTATGGTACAGTTAGTCTACTTTACAGTCTTCACTCGGGAAAACACTGCCGACTCAGGACGCACTCTGGGATGCTGCACCTTCATCACTGACCTTCTGTCCGTATCAAGGTACATCCTCTCCGCCTCCTCAAACCTGCCGAAGTAGGCAGCGACCTCCGCCTGCTTCATGGACTCACTCTGCAGGTTGCCCAGGCGCTTCACGAACTTGATGCCTTGGTAATCTTTGCAGCGCACAAATGCTTGCTCTGCCGTGTTCAGATCCAGTTTCTGAAGAGCTGCTTCAGCCAGTAGGCGCCTTCAGAGAAAAGAGTCAGAAAGGTCTATTGCAAATTACTGATACACAAGTCTTAAACTAGAATTCAATTACTGTAATGACGGTTGCCAGTGAAACATGGTGGGCAGTGATTACTTTAACATATTTTTATACAAGTTTCTTTGAATATTATGCTTATTTTGAGCTCTTCCAAATCTAAAGTGAATTTATCTTAAAAAGAAGAGCAAGGACAGGAAATCCACCCCCATGGAGGCACATGACAGAGCTGCAGCTTTGAAAGCTGACAGCAGACACCGGGGAGGGACTTCTACTTTCACATACCAAAGTCGGGGGTGTGGATTGTCCTCTATGAACTGAGATGCATCTTGAATTCCAACCTTCTCAATCAGTGCTCGACTATCTCGCAGGGACCGAATCTCAAAGTTAACTATATAATCCTTGTTTGGATGTTCTGGATTCTAAAAGAAAAGGTGAAAAGAAAGGAATTCAAATAGTTGCCTTTGAACTCTGTTTCTTTTTTACAGTTTAACAAAAAATTGCACCACATTGTAAGCAAAAACTTGAAAGAAAGTCCCAGGTGTGGGTCTTTTATCTAAAAACCATCCCTCCTGCGGCCATCGGGCCACCCGTGGGGAAGAGGCGCGGGGTAGAAGGGGTCCCAGTCCAGATGGGAAACTTGTTCCCTCAGCTCCAACCGTCTTTTCCGGGCACTAATCTCTTCTCAACCACGTGCTGGGCAAACACGGGCTGGGCCCCTGCCCCTCACGCCTTCACCTCCCTCCCTGCCAGGGCGATGAAGCACTT
This sequence comes from Micronycteris hirsuta, assembly GCA_004026765.1. Lineage (NCBI taxonomy): Eukaryota > Metazoa > Chordata > Mammalia > Chiroptera > Phyllostomidae > Micronycteris > Micronycteris hirsuta. Next base: position 23,717 of record PVJI01000906.1, read on the forward strand.
GCTCCACACGCTGCTGAGCGAAGGCAAACAAAAAAAAAAGAGCTAGTGTTCATCACCACTTTTCTTTTGTTATTTAGTAGACTGACAAAAAAAAAAAAAAAACAACAACCCTGAAGGCAAGTCTTGAAGAAGAGCTAATGTTCAAAGAAAGAAAGCACGTAGTTACAATGAACTCAGCAATATTCTACGTATTCCAAGTAATGAAAAGTGAAGCATACGAGAAAATGAGAGGCCCCAGCTGTAAACAGCAGTGGCTCCCAGGGACCAGAGTTCTCTGAAAAGGTGAACTGAGCCACAGGCACCCCCTGCTCACCCTGCCACTAAACCGCAGTGTCTAGGAACTGAAAAGCTCTTGGGAACTCCCAGGTACAAAGTAGGAAGCAGTGTGAAAAGAGAGTGAGGCTGGGATTCAGAGAGACTTAGGCCCAAATCCCAATTCCACCGCTTTCTGGCTATGTGATAACTCTTTCTAGAACCTGCCCTACTTCCCTCCCTTCCCACACAAAAAGCCAAAATCATCTTCCCAAAACAGAAACCCCATGATGTCACTCTCCTGCTTCCCTCCCTGACTGACTCCAGGAGGAAGTCTGAACTGCGCAGCATGTGAGGTCCCTTATGACCTAAGCCGCCCTCCCCCATCACCTCTCCCCTTCCTCATCTGTGCCAATTATACCCACCAGCTCCAAAGCCAGACAGAGAGCTGGGAGTCAAATTATGTCTTTGCCTACCACTAACCAGGTGTCACTGGCAAATTAGTTTTTCCCTCCAAACCTGATTGTTCATCTGAACAAACAGAGATAATCAAACTTCCTTGAGTTATGACAGTCAATGGGATAACATATACCAAATATTTAGCACAACGTCTGGCTGTGCTGCTCACGTTATTCAGGACTGACCCAGCAATTACGCTCTCCTGCTTCAGACCTTTGCAGAGATATCCCTACGGACTGATCCACAGCATGCCCGACCCTTTCTGGTTGCCGCATTTCTTATCTTCCTGAGGCCAGGAACTATGTCTTACTGTCAATAAGCATTTGCTGCGTCGATGAACAGGCAAATTTTAGGTAAATCATTTTACCCACTAAGAGCGTTCCTCATCTAAAAACGAGGTCTGTGTCAATATACCACTGTTATAATAACAAACGAACACAACATGGAACAAGTAAGGAACATTTCATATGAAGGTACGTTAGTAAATGTTAATTCCCTTCCTTTTCCTTTTGCATCCCTTCTTCTCCAGTCCTCCAAGAAATTTCTCATGGTACTTCTTTTTTCTCCTGTTTTACTGAGACATGATTGACACATAACACTGCAATATTTTAGGTGTACAACAGTCATGTTACTTCTTAAAACTGAATTTTTGTAGGAATCCATCGTTCAGCTAAATGCTTCCTGGGTCAACAAGGCCCCTGAGTAAGATTCTCTCCTTTAAGGCTTTGCTTGTACTAAGTCAGAGCACAAAACTGTCACAGAGAACTTGGTGTCTCTTACAGTTTCACACCTCCTGCCAGGAAACAGGGCAATGGTGCCATGCGTGTTCTTTATCCTAATGTACATGCATAAAACATGCCCAGTGTATCAAGAGTCTTAAAGTCCACCTAACCAATTTACATACATGTATTTTAAAATCCTTCATAGAAGTCAATGCAATCATCAGAGCAATGACACCACAGGTGTTTTCAAACATTCTAGAACTTAAGCTAATCAGCAACGATGAGGCTTTCTTAAAAAAAAAAATTACAAAAAAATTAAATACAGCCAACTGAAAGATTAATCAAAATTAAGGATTCATTTACAGAGAAAATGTAGTAAACAGACTGGTAATACATTACTTAGTTTTTTATAAATTTTTTAACTCAAAAAAATGGTATTGTTTGTATTGAAAAAATTATCTAAAGTTCTACAATCCCCTCAAGTTCACTTTCCAGTTATTAAATTAAAATTAACACTAAAAAAGTAGATTGCACAACAATGCCATTTTTATAAGATTACTTCCGTTCCCTTATCTATTCTATCAAATCTATGTGCCATTGACAAAGGATGGAGCACCTGAGCTTTCTTATCAGCTTGCCAAGATGTGAGGCAGAAGGGGAAGAGTGAAAGGTGAGAGGTGAAGCTTAGAAGCTGTCAGCAGTCAAACATCAAAAATGGAGTCTGCAGCATCACTGCAATCTAGGATTATATCATCCCCAAACGGGAGCACTTGGCTCCTCTCTGTGTGGGCAGCACCTCTGCGAAGCGTAAAGAAAAAGACCTGTGCCTGTTTAAGGTGTCAGACTTGTATGGAATTGAACTTGTTCCCACAGTTGTTGTGCTGTTTAAACAGAACACCTAACACCAGAGAATATGTATTCTCCCTTTTCCTCTCTTGTGAATGAAGACATAAGGCCTTTTGTTGGTCCTCTTTCCCAAAAGATTTACCGAACAACTACCCTTTAACTACCAAAAACCTCAAGCCTGCCCTGCTCTCTCAAGCCATTTTTAGATCAGCTTGAGAAACCTGTCTTTTCTGCCCCAAAAGCCACATGAAGTAATAACCTTCTCCCACGTTCTCGGTGTCTGTGGGGTCATCACTCTTGACACCCGGACCAAACTTTGGATGGGGGACCATCCTGCTCCTGTAGGGTCCTCATGATACAGGGGGGAAAACAGTTCATAATAAAATGGCTATAACTTACATATGAAAACATGCTACAAACTGCAACTAACTTCCGGAAATGTAAAATCTACTGTCCTATTCCAAAAATATGTGAGGTACATATAAAAAGTAAATGTTCTGGATAAAATGAAGCTAAAACTGCGCTCAGTATAGTCTTAGAGAAAAAAGATTCTCAAAAGATGGTTAACGAAGGGCAAAGCAATAGTTCAAAAAGATATCAGGAACCAGAAATGGATTATTTTTAAAAACCAGCAAAAAAAAAAAAAAAGAAAAGATAGTGAACTTTGAAAAAAAGGTTATTCAAATGTCCTAGAACTAAACTGTCAAAATATTTCTTCAGAATCTCTTTGTTATTAATGTAAAAACAATGACAACAACTAGCTACCATTTTCTGAGCTCTTAGCACTGTGCTCAGCGCCCTTCACGCAGCAGAAACTAACACAGTGATAGGCACCATCACTGTCGCATTTCAGAGAGGCTGAAACTGAGGCTTGTAAACAGGAAAGGGAAACAAACAGACAAAGGAGCCGGTGCAAAGGGCGTACAACCATAAACGCAGGGCTGGACGCCAGGTGCGTCCGACTCCTCACCCCACACTCCTAACCGGGATACCACGCTGCCTGAGGCAGAAATTAATCCCAGTCAACCAACAGCAGAAATAGAATTGTTTTTTAAGAACTCCTCTGGGAAAAGGACTCATAAAAAAAAAAAAGAATTACCTTTAGTATCTCGTCCAATAAAACAGATTTAATTTCTAAATCCTCAAAGTTACAAATATATCCAGAAGTCTGAATGGGTTCCTTCAAAGACAAAAACAAATGTTACACTTAATTATATAAAATTCTCCTTCCTTAACATATCATGATTTTAAGTTTCATTATCAAAATTTTCAAACCAACAGAATAGTAGAAAGGATGTCATAAACACTCATATACCCATTGTCTAAATAATCATTAACATTTTGGTTAATAAGCTTCAGTCAATTTTTTGGCTGAAGTATTTTAAAGTAGATTTATAAAATTCATGACATTTCATCTCTAAATATTTCAGTTCATGTCTCTAAAGGATGTTCTCTCACATGGCCACATTAGTATTACCACACCTTATATAATCAATATTAATTCCCTAGTAACATCTAATATCAGTGTAAATTTTCCAATTAATCCAAAAATGCTTATAAAGCTTGATAATTCTTATTCGTGGGATTTGACATTAAATTTAACTCTTGATAAAACTCACAAACACTGTATTTGTATTCAAGTGAGGACATGAAAAATCTGTCCTCTGTAAACATCAGCCAGATAGCATTCCTGATAGGTTTTCTGCATGAGAAGATCGTTTGCCAATATGTACACACTTGATTCTATTATGTGTCTGTGTCTTATCCCAATGTGATAAGGCTTACAGAAATAAGCTATAGTAAATGAATATTGTAATGTAAAGTAGCTGCCCTAAACCCCTAGCAGAAATAATAGGCATGAATATACAAACCAAAAGGAATAAACCCCCAATATACTTACTACCTCCAAGAACACTATCAAAATAATAGGATAAGGTTGTCTGGTTATGGAAATAGTGCCAGAATGTAATTCTTAAAAATATGTGTATATGTATATCATGATGAAATAGGAAGTAACCAAAGTCCAAATGAAATTACATTATCAAATATATCTCTCTGAAAGTTAGTCCTTCATATATGATGGAAACTACAAATATTTTATAGGAAGATACCAAAACGGTGAAATAAAAATCATATTTAGTTTGAGTACAACCTGAATCATATTCAGTTTGAGTTTAGTATGTCTAGGTTTAAGAATGAGGCTCTGGTAAGTAAATTATTATATGTGTTAATTGGATTTTAAAATGTATTTTTTTGAAAAGTAGAAATTATTACTAAAATAGTCAAATTATACAAGAAAAATTATGAAATCCCTTTATTTTCTCAAAAAGAGAGGTTGTTTTACATAGAGGTAATGTGTTCAATAAAAAGGTATGTATTCAAAAGTTGGGAAATCCCTTGTTTGGAAAAGAAGCAAATGTACAAAAATGATAGCCTAGTGGATTAAAAATACGAGATATGAAAGAAATAAGAATATGAATAGGAGTATCAACGAGAGGGAAGACCCAAGAAAAAGAATAAAAGAGCTGACTCAGTACCATGAGGGGTCCCTGGAGATGAAAATGATCACGCAGGAAATATCTACTAAAATTCTCATTTCCTGGATGGAAGCATAGGTAGATATGTTTTGCTTCCTTGTACAACCAAAATAAGGAGAACAAATTAAAAAAAAAAAAAAAAAAACAGAACTGCCAGAAAATCAAACTATATGGAAGTTCAACAACCAAGGAGTTAAAGAAACATTTCTCCAGGTTGGTAGGAGGGACTGAGACAGGCAGCCAGGGTGGAAAAGATGTGTGGCAAGGGGACCAGGTGCGAAAAGCTACTGTCAGACAAGGTGGCCCCACATTCTCGTGCAGATAAGCCAGGAGGAACAACTGCGGAGCAAGACAGACCACACAACCCAGGGTTCCAGTGCAGGCAAACTGAAGTCTCAAAACCTCCGGCTATAAAAACCTGTGGTGGTTGTGGCAGCGGGAGAAATGCTCAGCCTCACAGGAGAGTTTGTTGGAGAAACCCACAGGGTCCGAGAACATACACGGAGACCCCCACCCCCAAATCAGCATCAGAAGGGCCCAATTTGCTTGTGGGTAGTGGGGGAAGTAACTGAAAGGCAGCCGAGATCCTAGAAAGCAGCATTGTTCCCTCTGGGACTCCTCCACCACATACAGCGCCACAACCCAGTGATGTGGATTGCCCTGCCCTGGCCAATACCTAAGTCTCCGCCCCTTACAACGTAACAGGTGCACCCAAAGAAATATGGCCTAAATGAAAGAACAGATCAAAACTCTTTCTTAGTTCAGAAAAAGAACTAAGCAACAAGGAGATAACCAACCTATCAGATGCAGAGTTCAAAACACTGGTAATCAGGATGCTAACAACAATGATTGAGTAGGCGCAAAATAGAGGAAAAAGTGAAGGCTATGCACAGTGAAATAAAGAAAAATACACAAGGAACCAACAGTGACAGGAAGGAAATAAGGACTCAGATCAACGATTTGGACCAGAAGGAAGAAATAGACATTCAACCAGAAGAAAATGAAGAAACAGTAATTCAAAAAAATGAGGAGAGGCTTAGGAACCTCCGGGACAACTTTAAACATTCCAATATCCAAATCACAGGGGTGCCAGAAAGAGAAGAGAAAGAACAAGAAATTGAAAACTTACTTGAAAAAATAATGAAGGAAAACTTCCGCAATCTGGCAAAAGAAATAGACTTCCAGGAAGTTCAGGAAGCTCAGAGTCCCAAAGAAACTGGACCCAAGGAGGAACACACCAAGACACATCATAATTAAATTACCCAAGATTAAAGATAAGGAGAGAGCCCTGGCTGGTGTAGCTTAGTGGATGGAACGCAGGCTGGGAACCAAAGGGTCCCGGTTCAGATTCCCAGTCGGGGCATGTGCCTGGGTTGCAGGCCAGGTCCCCAGTGAGGGCCATGTGAGAGGCAACCATACATTGCTGTTTCTCTCCCTCTCTTTCTCCCTCCCTTCCCCTCTCTCTAAAAATAAATAAATAAAATCTTTTTTTAAAAAAAGATAAGGAGAGAGCAGCTTCAACCTGAGTCTCAGCTTCTCACCTTCCTCCCTGAACAACATGAGCTTCAGCACACGCTCCAGCTTCTCCACAAGCTACAAGCTACTGGACTCTAGGCTCAGTGCAGTTGCCCAGCTACCTGGTCTGGCCAGCCAGCAGCTAGGCCAGCGTCTAAACAGGCACCGGGGGCTCAGGCTCCCAGATCTCTGTGTCCCACTCCACCAGTGTGCAGGGCAGCTGGGGATCCAGGGGCCTGGCTACAGGGATGGCCGGGGGTCTGGTGGGCATAGGGGGCATCCAGAGCAAGAAGAAGACTATGCAATGCCTGAATGACCACCTGGCCTCTTACCTGGAGAGGGTGAGAAGCCTGGAGTCTGATAATCGGACACTGGAGATCAAAATCCAGGAACACTTAGAGAAGAATGGACCCCAGGTCAGAGACTAGGGGCATTATTTCAATACCACTGAGGACCTGAGGGCTCAGATCTTTGCAAATTCTGTGGACAAGGCATGCATTGTTCTACAGATTGACAATGCCCATCTTGCTGCTGATGATTTCAGAGTCAAATATGAGACAGAGCTGGCCATGCACCAGTCTGTGGAGAATGACATCAATGGGCTCCAAAAAGTCATTGATGACACCAACATCACTCGCCTGCAGCTGCAGACAGAGATTAAGGCTCTCAAGGAGCCTCTGCTCTTCATGAAGAAAAACCATGAGGAGGAAGTAAATGGCCTACAAAACCAGACTGCCAATTCTGGGTTGATCATGGAGTTGGATGTCCCGAAATCTCTGGACCTCAGCAAAATCATGGCAGACATCTGAGCCCAGTATGATGAGCTGGCTTGGAAGAACCAAGAGGAGCTGGACAAGTACTAGTCCTATCAGACTGAAGAGAGCACCACAGTGGTCACTTCGCAGACCACCGAGATAGGCGCTGCTGAGACGACACTCACGGAGCTGAGACGTAGAGATCATTGGAGATCCACCTGGACTCAATGAGGAATCTGAAGATCAGTTTGGAGGACAGCCTGAGGGAGGTGGGGATGTGCTATGCCATGCAGATGGGACAACTCAGTGGGATCCTGCTGCACCTGGAGTCAGAGCTGGCCCAGACCCAGGCAGAGGGAAAGTGAGTGAGTTGAGGCCCCAGGAATATGAGGCCCTGCTGAACATCAAGGTCAGGCTAGAGGCTGAGATTGCCATGTACTGCAGCCTACCGGAAGAAGGGAAAGACTTCAATCTTGTTCACACCCTGGACAAGAGCCCCTCCTTACAAACCATCCAAAAGACTACAACCCGCAGGACTGTGGACGGCAGAGTGGTGTCTGAGGTCAACGACACCGAAGTTTTGAGGCATTAAAGGCAGCAGAAGTGGGGCATCCCTTGGCAGGGCAGAAGGCCAATAAAAAGTTCATTGAAAGAAAAAAAAATAAAGATGAGGAGAGAATCTTAAAAGCAGCAAGAAAAAAGGAGACAGTTACCAACAAAGGAGTTCCCATAAAACTATCAGCTGATTTCTCAAAAGAAACCTTACAAGCAAGAAGGGGCTGGAAAGAAGCGTTTGAAGTCATGAAAGGCAAGGACCTACATCCAAGATTACACTATCCAGCAAAGCTATATTTAGAATGGAAGGGCAGAGAAAGTGCTTCCCAGATAAGGTCAAGTTAAAGGGAATCACCAAGCCCTTATTATATGAATTGTCAAAGGGATTTATCTAAGAAAAAAAAGATGATCAAAAATATGAACAATAAAATAACAACAAACTCACAGTTATCAACAACTGAACCTAAAAAACAAAACCAAAAAAAACAATTTAGCAAACTACAACAGAAACAGAATCACAGAAATGGAGATCACATGGAGGGTTATCGGTGAGGAGGGGAGGGAGGAGAATGGGGGAAAGGGTACAGGGAATAAGAAGCATAATTAGTAGGTACAAAACAGATAGGGGGAGGTTAAGAAGAGTACAGGAAATGGAGAAACCAAAGAACTTATATGTATGACCCATGGACATGAACTAAGAGGGCTGGGGGGTTGGGGGGACAGATGGAAGGCACAGTACAAGGCTGAAGGGGAGAAAGAGGAGAGAAAAATGGGAAAATTATAATAGCATAATCAATAAAATATACTTAAAAAATAAAATAAAATTCTCATTTCCTAATTCTCAAAGAAAATGTGCCTTATCAGTGAATTAGAACTCTGCGCACCGATGGCGCCCTTTCTCACGTGTAATTTGAAGAAGAGTTTACAACTTAAAAAAAGGTATAAATTTAGAATTCATGACAACACTCAAACAGACAAAACTGTACTCAGTATTAACTGTCAAACAAGAGTTCTCGCCGGAGTAAGAACGCAGAATACATGTCTGCAGGAGCTGCACTGAGCTCTGCTGTGAAGGGCAAGTCCTCACACGATCAGCCGATTGGGGGTGAACAGCAGAGTGAGCGCCCACGCGGGGACCACAGCCAGCCAGTGTCCTCTCGAGTGAGAAGAGCAGTACAGCGTGGGTCGTGGAGAAATCCAGTCAGTGGCAAGGTTATAAAAATTCACCGAGCCATAAATCTAATAGAAACTGAAGTACTTGCCAAGCCAGACAGCAAACTCAAACTTAAAAAGAAGAAGGCTGTTCTGTTAACACTACTTAAGAAACACTTTCCACCAGGCAAAGATTTCACTTGGCGCTACATTCTCCGTGAGTGCTACACACACACATTCTCCGTGAGTGCTACACACACACATTCCAAACAGTCAGGCACAACACTCCCACTTCTCCAGGCAAATGATTTCGGAGTCAGTGCAAGCTGTGGAAAAAAGGACTGTAACATTCACAAGGTATTCTACCTCCGTCTTCAAGGTTATCCTGTAGTTACCTGTGAAATTCCCACACTTGCTTTGTGGCAAGGGTCAAATTTCCCTCGGGCCCTCGGAAGAGGCTATGCTTACAGGTCGCATGAACGCCTTTCCTTTGAACCATTATTGGTCTAAAAATTGCACACACGATCCTTAAGACTCCCAACAGCTTTGACAAAACCTCTGAGAGCAATTCCTTCAGGTCACTTACCAACTCAAAGACCCTGTAGGGCTCACGTGGGGAAATGTGAAAGCAATTTAGAATATTAAAGAGGCCAATATTTTACCACTAAATAAATTACTACAGACAACCCACAACAGCTCAGGGGCCCAGGCACACAATTTCCCCCCAAGGAGAAAACTACAGGTCCACAGCAACAACAGTTAATGACCTCAGGCATTTATGAACTCACCTCTCATTATTTACCTTCATGGAATACAGAAAATTCCAAACTGAAACTCCATCAACTGTTTAAAAGGTTTATCTTCTTACTGATGGCTACCACTTAAGTTATGCTGAATTTCCTAAATGCAACTGTTAACAGTTGATCCACAGCAGACCCAGTGACAGGGAAATTCAGAGCCTAAGAATTAGCTGATGTGAACCGCAAGTAGAAAATCAAAACATGACTTTAGAATGAGTGAGAAAGGGGCTTCCTGGTACCCCAGAGAGCACAGATAAGTCACAGTCTACATTTGCACATTCATAAGACCGTCAGGGTGAGAAAGAACGCGATTATGGCTGAGAGCGGATGGGGAACAAATGAGACCAGGAGGATGGATACACAGGCAAAAGAGAATGAAAGGACTAGGCAATTTCAAATCCACGCTTTTTTCATTAGGTTATTTCAAGCAGTTATGCAGTTATGGTAAATAAAACCACTAATTTTTTTTTTACTTTGACAGAAAAAAAATAAAGACTACCTAGCTAATAATCATCATTCCAGAAGAACAGATAAAATGCTTAGGAAGTGCCTTTCAGAGGAAGTAGAGAATATTTAAAAGATAAGTATTATTCCCCCTTAAGACCAAATATTTTAAAACTCTACAGAAATGTTTCTGTTTACTTTCAGAAATTCATGCAGCCAACATCAATGAACCTCTTGCAGAAACAAATGGGAAATATCCAAGTCTTAATATTTGGCTCATTATTTATACACCATTAACGCTCATTTCTTGTTTTTACCTCGGGATCCAAGTTTCTGAAAACATACATTCTTGTTTTCTCCATCATTGCAAACAAATCAGGATTATCTTTGGCCCACTTCATATCCCAGACATCTTTTCGCTCCAGTTTTAACAACTCGCCAGTGACTTGCTGTCCCGTGCTGTCTGTCACCCGCACATCCAGGTCAAAGAAAGTCAGAACTCCTGAGCTGTCTATGATAGCAAGACGACTGCGAACAACGAAATCGGAGAAGGGGGAAAGTTGTAAATTACTATCGGCAATCATGTGCAATCACCTGTAACCACTCTTCTTCAAAATCGGCTCATCACACCCTGGAAATATGGTAGAAACGGCTTTAAATAATAACTGATTTTAAACAAACTTTTATAAATTTGATATGAGACAAGGACTACCCTCCACTTTGCTTCCTTGTGAGAAAAAGGTACCCAATGGATTAAAGCAACTGGTATACAAATAACTTAAAATATTACACTGGAATTTCTAGAATTTCAACTAGAGAAAGACATCTAAACCAAATACCATACAAAAAATATAAATATTTAAATACAAATAAAGTATAGCAAATCACATTAAACTATAGACAAGTTAAGGCAAGCACACATCTTTGCATTTATTATATAAATCTAACAATCCAAACTGATAACTTCTAAGTCAGACATCTGCTTGAGGGGAGTTTTCAGACTTACCTAGAGTTGCAATTCAGCGATAGCTGGTTGGCTCGACACTTAAGGGAATATTTTTTAATCAAACCAACATTAGGAAGGCTGTATCTCTGAATGGTGCCAGACTCACGACCCTATGGAAATTATTTATGATTACTAAAGCAAATTTCCCATAATAATATTACAGTATAACTACAGGTCTCACTACATGTGCATACATTTGTTTCAAAATCAAAGTGATGGGATCATAGTGAATTCCCTTGTGATACTGAATCATGCTATTGAGAAAGGGATCCAATTTTTTTTTCATGTAGTATTCAAAAGAAGTCAACAATCTAGTTCTTCAATAATACATACATTCTTATACCACAAGGAAGAAATACCTAGTGTTATTTACAGTTGTTGTCTAGGGTAATATTCAGGGTACATTAAAAGCTAAAAATTTCACATATACGAAAAATCAATACAAGATCACCCTCTGAAACAGCTGCTACTGAAAGTCTACCCGACATGAGTCTATCCAACACCAGCTGACTTTCCGACACACATTTGCAGCAAAGGGAGATGATCGGACAGCAGTGATACAATCAGTGGGAGTTTAAATGTGTTTGAAAGTAAAATAGAGTATAAGCTTCTGTGCGAGCCTTAAAGAGAGAACTGTGGCTTCAAACCTCTGTGCCTTGAACCGCGCCCGCAAAGGGACGGTGGGGGTCACTCGGCAGCCGGTCCTCCCGCCTCCCCTCTGATACAGCAGCACTGCCTGTGCAGCTCGGCTCTCCAACGGGGGCCGTCAGAAAGGCTGGGGAGCCCTGGGGCTGCTGAAGGGGCAGGACGTGGCTTACAGTAGAAAAGGGATGCATGGGCTTGAACAGATTTAATATATGACAAAATGAGATTTCGTTTTTGAAAACGGGGGTTCTGTGGCTTAAAAAGTAACCATTGTAAAAACTGTTCACATGGCCAAAGGGGAAGCAGTGTTCGGAGCAGTGGCGATCTTCTCCACTAAAGCATCCGGCCGTGCTGACTATGTGAATGCGTTTCTTATAGGCAGGCTCTGTCACTTAGGAATTAGGTCAGTTTTTGTGATTGCTCTGAGCTGCTTTTTTCTGCAAACGTCAGAAACACACACACACACACAAACCCCTACCATCTAGCAAAGAATCTCAAAAGAAAGCAAGAGACTCCACAGACCAAAGACCAAATGCTTAAAACACACACCAAGACCATTTGGTGAGGAAATATGAATACTATGTTCTTAAAAAATTTCCCCCTTAAACTAACGAATGGCTAAAGGACATAACTACCACTGGAAACGGACACTATTAAGGCTTTGTTTACATAATTCAAATTCAATGACTCTATCAGCATTACTATCTTAAACATTTACCTCTAGAATTAGTATTTCCAAATGTCAGAACTCAAGGAATGATACCATATACTGATATCTGGTATACTGTTATTTGAAAAATTCAGCAAGTAGTTGCCATCTACTTCCTAGCAAACACACTGCCTCTTCATACTAAGCTTCTTCAAAGTAGCTGAGCCAAAGCACCTTCTCCAATGTAACAGAGCAGGCCGCGCAGAGAAGGAAACTTTCTAAGACCTACAGCTACCATCCAATCCGGCCCACTTCTACCAACCCTTCGGGGGCTCCTTCAACCCAGTGCCCAGCCCTCCCCAAAGGGCCCCCATTCTACTGCTTTTATAAACAGCTCTTTCTGCAAAAGTGAACAGTTTGTGAGGCAATCTTTAAAACTTTCTCATTTCTTATGTTGGACTCAGTAACATGCAAAGTGCCCCATGAGGTGATATTTAAATCCAAAATATATTGCTTTACTCTGTCTTTACAAGTTAAACAATTATTATTCATAAAATCAATTTTTTCACAACTTACCACAATCAACGTCTTATCAGATGCAGTTATGGCACAAATTGGATCCCTTGTGCCCTAAAATAAATCGATTGTTATTCTTTAACAAATAGTTATTGAATGATAAGTCTGCTTTAAGGTAGCATGCAGTTCAACAATACATTTACTGACAAACATTTACCAACTGAGCGCTGACTATGTGCTAGGCATGGAACTAAGCCCTGGAGACGCTCGGATGAAGTCTTTACCCTCAGGGACCAGTCGAAAGCCCTCGGGGGAAGACAGAGAACCAAACACCTAACTACAGGACAGTATGAAAGAAAGAAAGAGGCCCACACAGGCGTTCTGAGAGCACAGAGGAAAGAGCATCTCACTTAAACAGAAACGGTCAGGGAGGCCAAAATCTGCGCTTACTCATAAAAGACGAACAGCCAGCAGAAGGCCCAACCGTGCCAAAACGAGGAAGGGAGAGACGGCCTGGCACTGCCACAACCTGGATGGCTCTCAAGAGCCTACGCTTAGTGAAAAGAAGCCCATCTCCACAGGTTACATGCTCTATGATTCCATTCATACAACATTCTCAGGGTTTTGAGACCATAACAAACTAGGGATTCCCAGGAAACAGGGATGGAGTGGAGAGTGGGTGTGAAAATGAAGAAGTAGCACAAGGCAAATTCCTTCATGATGATAAAATCACATAAAACTATGCACATACACATACGTGTAAAAACTAGGGCAAACAATAATGAATCAGGTCATAGTTTAATGGTAGTATTACCAATGTCAATTTCCTGAGTTTGATTTTATACTACAGTTTTATAAAACGTCACCATTGAAGGAAGCTAGGTAAAGAGGTTCTATGTGCTATTTTTGCAACTTCCTGTGAGCCTATGATTATTTCAAAATAAAATGTTTTTAAAAATCAAAAGAGGAAAAAATAGCAGATCTAGAAAAAGTTTTTCAGAATAGAAAAAAAAATTTTTTTAATTACTAGAATACCCTGGCTGGTGTGGCTCAGTGGATTGAGCCAGCCTTCAAACCAAAGGGTCACCGCTTCAATTCTCACTCAGGGCACATGCCTGGGTGGAGGGCCAGGTCCCCAGGGGGCACGTAAGAGGAAACCACACATTGATGTTTCTCACTCTCTTTCTCCCTCCCTTCCCCTCTCTCTAAAAATAAATAAAATATTTTTTTTAATTATTAGAATAATATGCTATCACTGGAAACAAATTCTTTGTCAGGTCTCAAAATAAAATTACAGTATTTCAAATCTACAGATACTAATATTTGATGGTAGTAATAAAATCACATACTTGAATGGCTTTACTATAATCAAGCACCCCATCCACTGATCCAGAAGGAGTATCATCAACATGATAAATTCTGGAGAAAAAAAAATCAGAACTTCAAAGATAGTGTAAAGGTTATACTATTTCATAATCTCTAAAACAGCTAACGGATTGGATGGCACCGATGAATATTGTTAATATAATTGCCCTTATTAGTTTAAAGAGTTCTTGACAAAGCTCTACCTTATAAGGTAGATATTATCTACTAGGTGTTTACTAGTTATACAAGTGATATGTTCCTGAAAGTTGTGCCAAAATATATTTGAACACTGAATCATGTATTTCCAATGAATTTCATTAAGCTGCGAGAGATATTTTCCTTATTCTCCAAATGAACATCAGTCAGGAGTAATTCTAAAATACTAAGTCCCCCTGTTGTTTCTCCATAACTTCTCTTCTATCAATATGCTTAATGAAAGTAAAACTTAAATGTATTTGGAATTTTTGTTCTGAAGTAAAGAATCCTTCCCTACATTTACTGTGCTATGAAGATGCACCCCTTTGGGACTCTATCCCCTTTCTGACACCTTTATTTTAATAGTCATTCACACTGCAGTGTCACTGCTGGTTCACTCGTCTCTGCCAACAGGCGGTGAGTTTCCTGGAGACAAAGGCGGTTTGTCCAGTGTGTGGCACACTGTCAGGTGCTCCATAATGCATGATGAAAAAATATTCCAATGAATGGAGATAAATAGAATAGATTCATCATAGAGTAGCTATGAGGCCCTGGGCAAGTTGCTTAACTCCTCTGAATCTCAATTTCTCCATCTGTATAGAAGGATGACAATTCCTCCTTTGGAGAGTTTTTGAGAGGCACAAATAAAACCGTGTTGATAAAGCATATACATACACAGCCTGATACATAAAAAGGATTCAAAAAATTGTTGCTGCCCTGGCTGCTGTGGCTCAGTGGACTGAGTGCCAGCCTGCAAACCAAAAGTTCGCCAGTTCAATTCCCAGTCAGGGCATACCCCTGGGTTGTGGGCCAGATCCCCATTTGAGGGTACACGAGAGGCAACCACACATTGATATTTCTTTCCCTTTCTTTCTCCCTCCCTTCCCCTCTCTCTAAAAATAAATAAAATCTTTAAAAAATAATAATAAAAACATAGATTTCCAGTCTTTACCTCTAAAGGCCTTCTTTTATTATACCATGCTTACATCTCTTATTTTGATAAATTTAACATTTACATTTAAAGATATTCAAATTAATTGGAAAATATTATTTCTATTAATCAAAACAATTTACAGTTCTCGAGCATGACAATTATAACTATGTCTAATAGAAATATGATATGGTTGAGGGGAGCATCTGAGATCTTGCTCCCCAGCATGTCATCAGTTTGGCTCAAATAAACTCATACAAATTCTCTACAGGTTTTGAAAAATAAAAAAATAGAATAAATTTGATGTGGTTGAGCTTCTAAAAAATATGCATCAGAAGATATACCTTTCTCTTCCTTCTTTTCGAGACCGCATCATCTGGTTAATTTCCAAAGCCGTGAGCTTCTTTGCCACGCGATATTGCCAGGTATAAAATGCTTCTTTTGAAGCTGCGATCACGTGGGTTTTGGTCATTGTAACAAATAATGGTACTATTAAAAAGAACATGGAGACAATTATGTTATAGTTACACAGAATCACAGACTGTGCTGCAAAGGACTTTAGTGATCACTGAGTTCAAACTCATCTTACAGACAACGTACCCTACACACAGTCTGCGAAAGCAGACAGGAGTCGAAAGCTTGTAAAACGATAAAAAAATATGAATTCAGAATGGATCAAAGACCTAAATGTAGAGCTCTCAGCGAAAAAATGCAGTAGTAAGTCTTTCTGATTTTGGGTTAGGTGATGGTTTCTTAAATATGACACCAAAAGCACAAGCAACAAAAGAAAAAGTAGATAAAATGGACTTCATCAAAATCCAACACATTTGTGCTTCAAAGGACACCATCGAAACCCTGAAAAGACAACCCACAAAAGGGAAAATATATTTGCAAATCATACATATGATAAGGAATTATATCTAGAATATGTAACTCAGAGACAATATATAAATATGTAATTTGTCTCTTATAATTCAGAAACAAATAGTCTGGTTGAAAAATAGGCAGCCCTGACTGGTGTGGCTCAGCTGGTTGGACACAGTTCCACAAAGCAGAAGGTCTCCAGTTCGATTCCCAGTCAGGGCACATGTGTGGGTTGTGGGTTCAGTCCTGGTCAGGGCCTGTAGGAGAGGCAACTGGTCCATGTTTCTCTCTCACATCAATGTTTCTCTCTCTCTCTCTCTCCCTCCTTTCCCCTCTCTCTAAAAATAAATAAATAAAAATCTTAAAAAAAAAAAAGAAAGAAAAATAAGCAAAGGACCTGAACAGAAATTTCTCCAATGAAGATACAAAAATGAAGGAGGGAGGTAGGTGGGGCAGGGGAGAGCAACAGGGGGAAAATTGGGACAACTGTAATTGAACAATAAAAAAAATTAAATAAAAAAATTTTTAAATATATAAAAATGACCGCTAAGCAAATGAAAAGATGCTCAACAGCAGTAGCCACCAGGCAAATGCCACAGTGAGATACCACTTCACAGCCAGTACATTTGGTAGAATCAAGCAGTCAGACAAGACCTGAGTATTGGCAAGAATGTGCAGAAATGGTAGGAATGTATAGTGGTGCACTCTGAAAACACCTTAGCAGTTCCTCAAAATGTGAAACACAGAATTACCATAGGCCCCAGCAATTCCACTCTTGGGTACACCCAAGAGAAATAAAAACATATTGAATATATCCACACAAAAACTCATACACAAATGTTCCTAACAGCATTATTTATAACAGCCAAAATGTAAAAAGAGCCCAAAGGTCCATTAACTAATGAATGGATAAATAAAATCCCATTCTTTCCTCTCATCCCCACTACCATTACTGCTTGGTTCCAGCATTTATCCTTCCCTCTGCTCTCATGTCTTATATTTCCTCATTAATTTAGAAAAGAAAATTCTCCAGAGGTCCTTCCTAATTTAGGAATATATTTTCCTAAACATATAACTTTTTTTCATACGTTCTGCTTCCCAGAGAAGGAGTCTTAATTAAACTCCTACTATGCACCCTCTAGTGAAACGGATAGTCTTATCGAATCCCTCCTACAGATAAAGAAATGGAGAGCTAAAGAAGTAAAATAACTTGTCCAAAGTCACAAACAAAATAAGTATCATAAAATTAAACATAGATTCACACAAATATATGAAAACAAAAACTCTTTCATAAAAGATCACTGTAGTACCTAATTTCTGAATTCATGATTAAAATGGTACAAAAATTACTCTTCTACTCACAAATATTATAAAAAGTCACCATTTATCAGGCCAGGATAAACAAATGGTGTCAATTGCAGCTACCATTTATGGAGTTCTTGCCACAGGCAAATAAAAGATATTTAAGGCAGCAAGAGACTTAGAAACTGAACAAAGAATTAGAAACTCGGCTGATGATATACTGTTACCTGAATAGATTAACAACTTGGGGATTCAAATTCAAGAATATTTAAATGCTAAATAACTCGGTATGGTGAATCATATTTAATTTTTTTTTCCTTACAAGTGTCAAGATTTTTCTATTAAAAATGTGTGCTAGCACCAAACTCTAGAGGGAGACAGAAGCCTTTCTGTGGGGAACTTTCTGTAGAAAGGGTCCCGGAGAAGGGCGGCGCAAAGCCGGCAAAGCCGGCGGCTCAAAACCGGTGGCAGGCCAGGCCCAGGCTCTGCTCCACTGTCACTGGCCCGACGTCACTAAATCTTGGGACCTTTGTGAAAGTCTTAGTAAATTCTGTCCCAGAGGCTCTGATGCTACTGACTATTATGCCCTTAATGTGAGGCAAAGTTCACAAACCATAACTGCTTTCTAATAAAATAATCATTTCTCCTGAGCATATAAAAGCATTTTTCTAACTAATGTTTACCTGCAATTACAAATTACACTTATACCCCTTTATTTTGATACATTCTAAATAATTACAAGAGTTTATCATTAGTCTGATGAATTCAAAATTAAAATATTAATGGTTTGCAGTAAAAGTCAGACTTCTTGTATTCAAATGACAGGCACTTGCTAACTCCATAGCCTTAGATAAGTTACGTATTCTCTCTGAACCTTAGTTTACTTACTGTAAATTAAAGATAATAATAATAACACCAACCTTTAGAGTTGCTTTAAAGATTAAAATAAATAATAAGTAAAAAGCATAGTACAATGCCTGGCATCGAATAAATGCTTAGTAATTTTAAAAGTCAATATTTATTGAACTTTCCAAAATTATAGCAGGCATATATTTTAATATAATTATATTAATTATAATTCTATAGTTATCATGTATAACATATGATTATGCTGTTAATACATAATTAATGAACTTGCAACCGCTCTCTCACGTAGACATTATTATTATTATTATCATTATTCCCATTTAGCAGACGTAGAAACTTAAGGACGAAACGGCTAGACAACTCGCTGAAGCTGCACAGCTAGGAAGCAGGAGAAGCCGGGACACAAACCGAGTGAATGGCCCCAGACCTCTGCTCGCAGCCACTACAGCCCACAGCCTCTCGCTAAGGGTTAATGAGCTTTCGGTGTGGTTGCTATTATTTTTACTTGTATTACCTACATAGGTCTGGATGATAAAACCATGGACAGATCCTCCAGTCCATACAAAAAACAAAATACAAATATATCTGAAACATCTGTTCTTTTGAATCAATATGGCAGTTAATTTCAGCAAATTCACACAGGTAGCTAACCCTATGTACACAAATTATGCTAGATCTTCACTAAAAGATCCACCCCACCCAGGCAGATTAGCTCTTAGTTTCCTAGGCCTAACCTTTAGGAAAAAGTTAGAAGAACAAATTTTAACAGAATATTTTAGGAAGAAAACACAACCAAGATAAAAACACTCCATATCCTGCTTAGCTATTCAACATGTGGAAAGGGAAACTCAAAGTATCTACGACTATTGGGAAAAAATGTTTAAGAAAGTAATTATGCTTTCATTAATTAAACTTTGTGATGCTAGGTGGTAGTAATTACTAGCCCAGCAAGGATTTTAAATAATTTTTTAAAATCTATGAATTCACATATAAGTAAAAACTGCTTGTGCAATAATATTTAAGTGCTGAGGACTGAATTAAATGTCTATATCTGTAATGTTCCCCCACTTTCCTACGTATTCATTTCTCAGCCCTTTGAGGAGCTGGCAAACTGCAGTCACACTGAAATGCTCTCATCAAAAGACCTCTCTCTGGAACACATACAGAGGCTCAGTGTGTGTGCTATGGGCCCCCATTAAAAAGCTCCTACTTGCTCCCACCAAGTATCCAGCTGCAGCACAGGCACCTGATACTTTTTAAGCACTTTTCATGCCTTCATTCCTCTACAAATGCTGTTTTCTCTCCTTAAAATGTCACCTGAAGATGTGCCTTTCAAACCCCAGCTTAAATGAAACCTTCTCTAAGTAGGAAAGACGTCCCTGACGTCCTCACGCACTGATATCCACTTACGCAGCACCTAGCAGAGCACCTAGCACACAGCAGGAAGGAACAGTCATTGTTCGATGGATTAACCACATCATAATGAATTATTTAGACATCCTACAGGAAATGTCATTATTAACTTCTTATCCCTCCCTGTACCCAGTGCAGTGCCTGGAACAATATATACTCACTGATGGTGTACTAAATAAATGGATTGCTTTAAATCTTTTCATACATTCAACAAACAGTTGTCATCAGGCAAGTACAGTCTTAGGCAATGGGGGTACGGAAATGAATAGATGTAGATCTTCAAGAAGCTCAAAATCGTATGGGGCAGACAGACAAGAAAATGAACCATCGCAGTGCAGTCAGTACTTGGAACAGAAACACAGCAAAGGTGTTTGGGGGCGCAAAGGAAGAATACCAAAAAGGGCCCCTGACTCCTACACGTACAGCAGAGGCCCACAGACGGAACCTCGATAATAATCATAAAGCTCTTTTTTAAAGTTTCCACAGAAATTGTCAGGAGGAAGACTAAGTGACAAAACAGAAATTACACTTTCTAAAGTAGTATCAATTACATACTTTTTTCCCTTCAGCCTCCAGTCCTCATGAAAATTTGGCATAGAAACTTAAAAAGGGAATTTTACAGTATGAAAAAAAAATGTTGAGTCTTGGCTGAGTTTACTTTGGCAGTAAACCAATGAAAGAACTGTTTGTTAAAATTTCAGCCACAGAGACTGCAAAAAAAAAAGTTTCTAGACTCAAAACTACAAATAATCATGCCCTTAAGCAGTTGCCATTATGAAGGTGAAGAATTTACATCTGGCTTTATTTAAAAATCTGCAATCAAAACTACTTTGAAACTAATTCTATCATCATTATGATTCTATGTTAAAACTTGATATTAAAAGAAAAAGCATATAATCTGAAGATTGGCAGAATTCATTCCTTAGACTTTTGTTTGTAATAAATAGAAGATAGTCATGTGACAAGACTCTAATAATTTTAAGCTAAGCCTTTTAACAAGGAACAGTAACATATATGTACATACATATATATCAACATATAAATAGGCCTATGTAACAACAAATATAAGACATGAAGTTGAAAAGTTTCAAGATATAAAAGTGAGTTCCCAAGACCCTAAACATAAAGTATAAAATCTTTGAGGCCAGTAAATGTATCTCAAATTTGCTTGTATTATCCAAAGGGGTCAGCAAAATAGAACACTTAAAAGGCAGACACTAACATTTGACTGTTAAGACTAAATGTGAACTCTGAAGAAAAAAGACTGGTTCTCAGATTCAAAACATACCAGTAATTCCATGGTTTTCAAGTTATTGAAATTTAATAATTCTTCTAATACCATATCCAGTAACTACCATATACTCTTAAAGAAAACCATTACTGCTGGAAGTTATAATGAAAGAACAAGAAAATATTTGGTAATGGTTTTTAACAAAATACTTAGAGTAAGATTTGAAATGTCTCAATGGTAACTGTCATCGCTAGTGGTTACAGGGAATGGTGTGTCCGAAGTAACAAGTATCTGAAAATGAAAAGGCAGGCGTTTTTTTAAGTTGTCCCTATTAATAGACATGTTTCATTGGAAAATTCTGGAAAAAGAAAACTCACTTTTATAAGCAGCTAAGTGTTTTTTATGGAAGAGAGGTATTTACAGGCAGCTTATTAATAATAAAAGTGGTTTAAGGGCAAAATTCTTTCTATAATCCTCAGTTTATTATACACTAATCATTACGTTGCATACCAATTCCTATACAATTATAGGTCCCCTTTAAAGCAAATGATGACAGTGTAGCAGTTGTGAGATTGTTAAGGATTTGAGATTAAATAACCTTATAATTGATTGTACTAACCATGATATTACTGGTTAATTCAGTGAAATGGAGCATTATCAATTGTACCATGATAAAAGGCATGACTGGACCTGGCAAACCGAGAAGTATGCTCATCCTTATTTTGGAGAACACCATTCTAATTTAAAAGTACTACCGTTAGGTTTTTTACTTAGTTTTACAAATAAAACTTGATTGAAGAGGGAATATTAACATTTCCTTACCAATATCAATGTATTTGGGATCCAAGGGTGTACCAATAGAATTACAAAGGACCAGCACATACTGTGAACAAATAAAACAAAAGGTATCAGAACTCCTCTTACGTACAATAAAGGAAATAATGCTTAATATATCATGCTTGTCTCGTTTTCAAGTATCACTAACTGAGAAATAGTGGATAAAATTAAGTCGAACATAACAGATAAGAATAATCTATAGCATTTAAAATAAAGAAATGTGAATTAAACTTAAACCAAGACTGACTTCTCAACAATGGAACACTATGGTTATTAACAGGCCACTTAAGAAACACAAATACACTGGCTAATTTTCATTATTTATACTTCTAAAATTCCTGATCGGCTATAACCTCAATATTCATTTTTATCCTATGATCAGCCATAAGAGCTAATTTAATTTGTTACCGTTGCACCAAATGTTTCCATCTCGCTCTCCTCCTTTGAAGCAATATATAAATAACATGAGAAATTCAGAAAATTTCAGTTAATTTAGAAAAAACATAATCCAACCTAGTGAAAATGAGTTAGAATGCCCATTAGTTAACACATACACAGTTAATTATCAACAATTCATACTAGGAAAATCATCAAGCACACTGTACACACTTTACATCATATTACTCTACAGTGATTGTTTCATTTTTTTATTTTTACTCTTAGTCACCTTTTCTGTATCTTGTACTAGTAAAACTAGTAAGAATACTATTTTACTTAGATGTTATCCTGATTATGATAATGATTTCAAATTAACCCATTCCCTATGTACTATTACACACAAACTGTCTTTCTTTTCCCAGCATCTCAAGTAAAACTTGTTTAACTTCATAATCTAAGTGACAAAAATTATACTAATATATCATAATTTACTCTTTCACTACTTAAAATGAGCTTACTTACTGCCACAAAAACCACAAGTAACTTGTATTTTTAAATTTACTTACCATTTACATGCTCACAGACTCAAATAGTTCCATGAGACTCCTTACGAATACAAGTCTCCCCTAACTCCCCAGTTCTTGCTCCCCAGAGTAACTCCATACTTTCGGCTTCTTAAACCCATCCTTTGGATGCTCACGTTTATGATGGTCTTCTTGTTTCATTTTGATTAGGACACTGCCTATTGACTCCCCACCATCAAAGACACCCCCATCTCAGTGTGGCTCCCACCACACAGGAACACACTTCCATCCCTCCATTTCTCCACTTATAAATGTGTTAGGTCAGAATTTAGGGTTTAGTAAGTTTATTATACTTCAAATAAGTTCTTTAACTGAAAAACCCAGTGAGTACATCATTCTGACTACGTAAATACTATTCACCGCTGAGTATATCATGATCTATTCTCCTTTCAAGCGCATTTTGCTTTCCCTATAGCTGGTAATTGTCTTTATTTTTTTCTCTTTGCTTAGCTTTCTCTAATTATTACTAACTCAAGTCCCCAATTACCTCTCAGTTATGCACGTCTCCTCTCAAGGGGTCAACTACACTACAAATTCTACGGATTCTATCTTGAACTTCCTCCAGAACCATGTGACCTGCTGTCACGTGATGACTACCTGGGCACACTGCACAGCTGTCCCCTGGGACCACTCTTCACCATTGTTCTCAGGTTATCCTGTTTCTTCCCCTTTCTTGGTTTATTTCTCATTTTGGTAGACCACATCCTGAAGTAACTTTCTAAGATCAGGAAGCTCGTAGGGTAAATTTTTGGTGAGCTTGTATATCTAAAAATGTCCTTCTTTTGCCTTCATTTTAAGTAATACTTCACTTAAGACATGGAATTCAAGATGGGAGATCACTCTGCCCCGGAACTGTGAAAGTGATTCTCCAAAGTATTACTGTTGACAAGTTGAATGCCAGTATGTCACCTGATCCTACAAAGCATGTTTTCCTCTTAGAAAGTTTGCAGGATCTCCTTTTTATCCCCAGTATTCCGAAATATCACAATGATGTGACTTGATATGGACATATTTTTATTCAGGGAAATTTTCTTGAATTTTTCTCAGAATTATTAGCCTCCATTATGCCTGTTCACTCTTTTTAGAGCTATTGTTCAAATGCTAAACTTCTGGGACCAATAGTCTAGTTTTCTTACATTTTCACTTGTTTTCTATTTCCTTATCTTTTTGCTCGTTTCCCTTCATTACCTCTTCTAACGCTTCTTTCAAGTTTTTCATTGTTGTTATCATATCTGCAACTTCCAAAAGCTTCCTTTCCCATAGTACTCTTTCCTTACTTTATGGATGTATGTAATTTCTCTTAATTCTCTACCTGAAATGATTCTGTGGAAGTGTTCTTTCTGCAAAGTCCCTGCTTCCTCCCAGTTCCTTTCTCCTTGTGTTTATTTTCATGCTACATCAGATGCTTTCCTTAAATCTCTGATGACCCTTGTCTGTCTGCTTATATTTAAGCAGGTGACACTAAAAAGCTGGTTGGAATCTGCTTGTTTATGGGTTAGCCTCATCGACTCTGGTCCTCAGAGAAAGGTGGCTGGGCAGGGACATTTCCTTGGGGGACTCCCAAGAGGGCTACTTTTGGAGTTCTTTTCTCTGGAACTGGTCCGATTCTCCTTAGAGGACTCTTCCAACATCCTGTGTTCTGGGGACCAAGTGGGAAAAGACAGCGAGGGGAAACAGAATGGTATACTTGTGATTTACCTGCCTGCTTCTCAGCAGACTCCCTCCACCCTGACCTGCACCTGGCACCCTTCAGTGCAGACACTCTCCTCATCCTCTGAAGGGCAAGCCCGGGTCTCCCCACATGAAGAAGGGCAGCTGCCTATGGCCTCAGTGCGGGGAAGGGACCTAGAAACTGCTTCTTTATATGCATTCTTTTTTAAGTTTTCTCCTTCCTGTGTAATCTCTGGTACTTCCAAAGTAATGTTCTGTCCGTTTCTTTCTCCCACCTGGTGCGGTCCAGTGCTGTGTCCCTTTGGGATTCTGCAACAGAAATTGGTTGCTTCTTTGCTTTCTCTCTGATGAGTCAGGATTCCGAGTTCTTAGGTCTGCTAAGGTGATTACCACCAATCCACCTCTTCCCTAACCTCCAGAACTATGTTGCCATCTCCTCTCCCTTTCTGGTCCCTACGGGCTTATAACTTCTTTAAAAATACCTTGTTTTAGTGAATTTCAGGAGAAAACAGCCAAATGTGCCTGTTTGGATGGCCACTTTAAACCAAAAACGTGATACTTTTTAATGGGATAAAATAATTTATAACACAGCCAAAGACAGCAGCAGTCCTTTTTTGAAAAATTTATGTTTCTGCAAATATTTAAACTGCTAGCATAACTTTTTTAAAAGGCATTATTTATATTTTTTATTTTGTGCTACAAGACAATGATTTTTAAATCAATGTAACTCTAAATAAAAGTGTGTTTCTCCATGTCAAAGCTATTCAAAGTGTTACAGTGGTCACTGTTATATAATTTCTTCAGTCTTTATACTAGACATCTGGATATTCATTTTTGCTCATGAAATTTTAACTTGGAAAAGGACTGTGGTATTTTAAATATATTTCAGAGACAAAAAGCTTCAGTACTAAAGTAGTCAATATAATGTCAGTGGATTAGCTGATTGGGGAAAAATATCAAGGGACATAGAAACAATGGGGTCATATAATTTTTCCAAAACAGAGGTCTAGCCAGATATGACCGGTAGACCCAACACTTCACTGTACCTGCCAATACAGGGCCATGCTTGGTAAGGTGGATAAGTACAGACCAATTCTGCCAAGTGGTTGACCCATCTGAGTTTTATAATATCAAGGAACATACCTGAGGATGATTTTCATCAGCTTTCGTTGCCAAAATGCAGAAATCTCCACAGGTTGTAATAGAAATGAGACTCTTCACATATTTAATGTATTTCTCATTGTTTTTTGTATCCCAAAATATAACACAGTACTCTGGACGATCAGGTCTGGTATAAGCATAAACTATAGTATTTGAGCAATAACCCCACTAAGAAAAAATCAAAGGAAGAAAGGGAGGGAACAGGAGGAGGGAAGAAGGGAAGGAAAAACAGAAAAAGGGAAAAGAACATTTAACGCTGAAAAAGAAAAACTGTATTATTATATTTTTACTCTAGAAATACGGCAGATATGTGGTTTATCAATTCCGACAAAATATATTCTTCAGAAATGGATGACAGGCTGAACATCCTGCTTAATACCTTTTCTCATTAAAATAACAAAAAGTCTAAAGTAATATAGTTATAAAACAAATAATATACTGCAATAATAAATGTTTAACTTTCCTTATTTTAATTTGTAAGATTCGAGCTTCAGCGGCGAAAATTTCAGATTTTCAATGGTCAATAACAGCTGCAAGGGGGACAACAGAAGAGTGAACCCTGTCGCAAGTTTAAATTCTGCTCCCCACGCCAAATTCAGAAACGGATGCTTTGCCTTCCCCTCACCGCCCCGTCCCACATCCACATTTTTTATACTTTTTTATCAGAGCAGCATGTGCACAGTTCATAGTCAAATGATTCCACGTGAGATATTTAAAACAAAAACAAAACGCAGACCCGTCCTGATTTCCCCCCAGGGCAGCCATTTACAACTCCATTAGCTGTGCCGGTTTTGGTAATTTATCTCCATATCATGCATGTCCTGATCACCGAACCTGGACACTTAGAGCTTTCCCTTCCTGCTAACTCTCCCAACATATTTATGTGTAATTTTGAACAAATCAATATTCAGCGCCAACATTATGATGACTGTGTTTACTATTAAAGCTAAGCCATGTTTACTTTTTATAGTTATTACTTTTTTAAAAAATATTTTTTTACTTTAAAATATTCCTAATTTCTATAAAAGTTGCAAAGAAAGTCTGCAGTTCCTTACATTCCTCTCCCGCTGTCCCTATTGTTAGCACCTGCCACCGCCACGGAACACCGTGACAACCGAGAGCCAACACTGAGGAAGCACTATGAACTTATTCGGGCCTCATCAGTCTTCCCTGCTGCCATGTTCCCCTCCAGAGCCCCGCTGAGGGTGTACTGAGTCCTTCTGCCTCCTCGGGCTGCCCCCGGCCGTGACGGGTTCTCAGTCGTTCCTGGTTATGGACGGCCTTGACCGTTCTGAGACGTACTGGTCAGATATTTTGTAGAACGTCCTTCAGTCTGGGTTTGTTGACGTTTTTCCCAGGCCCAGATTAGCATTATCAGTTTCTAGGAAGACAATCGCAGAAGTAGGGAGCACTTCTGTTGCACCACCTCCCGGGGCATGTGATACCCATGTGATATCACCTTGGTCACCTGGACAGCGCAGTGTTTGCCAGTTTCCTCCACTATAAAGTAACTTATTTCCCTTTCCATCTGTATTCTTTGGAAGTGAGTCACCAAATGCAACCCACACTCAAATTGGGGAACAGGGGCAACTACACTCCGCTTCCTGAAGGGGGTGATGCCTAAATAAATTCAAATACTTCGTTAGGGAAGATTTGTTTCATCTCCTCCATTTATTTATTTAAATTATTCACTTATACCAATTTGTATCCCTGGGCCTTTGCTTAATAATTTGGGTTACAATCCACTGCTACTTCATTTCCTTTGTTGCTCAAATCAATCCACCTTTGGCCAAGGGAGCTCTTGCCAGTGGCCCCTTTGTCTCTTTGGCAGGCCCCCCCGTTCTTTGTCTTCTGAGTGCTTCCTACTTTCCAACACGGGAAAATGCTCCAGGCTCATCCTGCACTTTCCCCACACTAGTCCTAGAATCAGCCATTTCTCCGAGGCCCTTTAAAAATTAGATACATAAGCTTTTTCATAACAAATCCTCTTAGTAGTCTACCGGCTCAATCGTGTACTTCAGAACTTGTTTTGGATCAAACGTTAAATTTAAGATAAAATAAAATGCTCATTAGTTATTACACTGCTTATTCTCATTTTGCCCTCTCATCCATTCTCTGCCCTTCTCTACCCAGCTTTGTGCCCTGGAGGCTGGCTTCTGTGAACGGCATTCCCTGGGCCACCTTGCCTTCTGGTATGGCCAACAGAAGAAAGCAGCAGGTAGAAAGAGGGATGAAGCATTTGCTCCTCTGAGCTGTCTCTGCCTAGGCAGGGGCGGTGGCTGTGCTCCCACAGGGCGGCCCCTCCTGTACAGCCACAGCCCTAGGGGGTTCCAGGAGCAACACTTCCTCACTTGCCCACTGTTGCTGGTCTCTAAGTGCTCCGTGTGCACCCCTTCCCAGTCCCCCTAGCCCTGCCCACACCCCTGTAATAAACCCTGTGTCAATCTCTCTCAAGGACTCCTCTGAATGTGCCATCTGTTTCCGGCTGGGCCCTGACTGTTGGAGCAATGTTACTAATTACATAGAGTATCCTAGAAAAGCTTCCCAGTTCTAAGGTCTTCACACTAAAAGCCTCCTTTGAGCTGGCTTCTAAAAGAGGCTGTGAATAGATGCAAGAAACATAATTATACTTTGAGCTATAACAAAATTATTTAGTAAAAAAACAGCTTTTTTTTTTACAACTGCTCATAACACTCACCTTATAATCAGGTCGAATATTTGCAAAGTATATAAAATAATCAACAGCTAGTGCAATTTTCAGTCCACCTCCTTCCCAAGAGAGTGCAGAGATCTGCTTTCCAGAAACCTTCAAAGTGCCTAGAGACTGAAAAAATAATTATAATTAACCTGAAGTATCACAGTTAAATAAAATACAAATTATCACCTGACAGGGATCAAAACTGGTAAGAAAATTATTCTGTGAAAGGTTGCTACTCACTTCAAAATCATTTCCTTGAATTTTTATAATGAAAACTACACATATGATAGGAGAAATTTATAAACAATAGCCAAAGAATTCAGTATCAAATTTTATCAAATCTAAGATGCCAGAGATTTAAACATGCACCTTTATTTTTATGTAAACTAAGGAAAGAAAAACCACATTGCTAGTTAAAATAGGACAACTCTGACGATAAGACGCATCCCGAGTGTAGAATTGTAAGGAACTGTGCTTCTTAGAATGAAGGAACTGCTGTGATGGTAGATTCACTCCTTAAGTCTCGCCTCTCTTTCATCGCCCACAGCCAACCGGTCCCAGTCCTGTTGCCCCCGCTCCCGTCCGCCCTCCACTCCAGTTGCCTCCTCTCTCCAAAGAACTATGGTAGGAGCCTCCCAACTGCAATTCTCACCTTTCATCTCTTTCCTCATTCTCACCCTGTACCCCCAAATTCAATAGCCACTCCACTGTCATAACCATCTTTCTGGACCATGAATCTGACCATATGCTATCCTTTTTTAGATGTTTAATAATTTCAAAAACTAACAACAGCTCCCCGCCACCACATTCTTTAGCCCAGTATATGATGCCTTTTCCCTTCCGAGAGAAAACTACACGCTGGCTCAGTGCCCCACTATTTGCCCATAATTACTGTGTTCTCACTCATGAGGAAAGTTCTGTGCCTCCATACCTTTGGCTCATGTAGTAACCCCGCTACCCCAAATCCTCCTTTCCTCCCCCCCACCCCCGCCCCCATCCCTGCTACAATTCCTCTTCCTCCTATAGCACCTCGATTCATCCTTTAGATACAACTTAAACATTGTTTCCTGCCTTCTCTTCTCCCTCTGTGGTTCTGGAGAATTCAGACAGTGAGCTACCTGAGAGCACTACTTTTATCATATTCACATTTCTTTCCCTAGCCCTTAATAGACTGCTTGGTAAACAGGTACTCAGTAAGTATTCATTAAGTAATTAGATGTATAGTAAATTCAAGTTAATTTCTTCTAACACAGTACATGTTATGGCTAAATTAGTGAGTGAAAAACTGACATTTTAAGACATTTTAAAATGTTACCCAAAAAAAGAAAACATTTCAAATCTATGCTTGTTCAACAGAGCAGTATAATCCCAAGAATTTGAATAAATTATACTGGTATCCTTTGTTGTTAAGCAGATATGCTCTTTAGTCAAATTTAATGTAGGAAACTTCTAAATTTTATCTGCTGGGGAAACCAATGGGGGAAAAAGCTTGAATCTGGGAGGGTCCCCTCTCTGTGCCCTCCTGCCTGCGTGAGACCACAGGGAACAGGCACACTCTCACAACAGCCCTCCTGGCGAAGGGTGGGGGCGGGGAGGAGCTGCTGGGGGAGGGAGAATGAGGCCACCTCCTACCCTTGCAGGGCAGCCAGCAGGAGACCAAGCAGCATGGAGAGGAACCTGACCTTGGGAAGCGCTCACTCAGCACTGTGCTGGGCATCTTCTCGTTATCTCCCTCAATTTTTACAATAGCGACAAAAGGCACTACCTTTATTTCAGAAAATAAGTAAACCAAGACTCGGGGTTCAGCAACTCCTCTAAGTGGAACCGCACTGGGGAAACAGAGTCCAAACTGTATCCAAGCGCATGCTTGTTACGCCCTCCAAGGGCTGAGACCACAGGTCAGACCCTGGAAGACACGGGCTCTTAGAATCAAAACCAAATTCTCCCCTGTGGCTATCCTTAAGTTTAAATCTTTTGATAACTTCCTTCCAAGTTATCTTCCCTATTTAATAAAAAAAATTTTCCCAAAATGAATCTCCCATATATTCATGCCTTCAATAAATATTAAGTGACTAATATACCCAGAGGAACTATGCTAGATACTTTCAATTACAGCTATAGCAAAATTCACCCACACTTTTCAATTTCACACATAACACATTGTTCCACGAGATCAAGCAAATAGGACTAAGAATTCATGTTTTTCCACTTAGAGAAGGCTGAACTAACAAAATAAGCAATTAAAACAATTTAATGATAAATAAGCAAGGGCAATGAACAAAAATAACCAATAAAGAATGGCGATTAAGAGAAAGGCTAGAGACATCACAGTAAACATCAGGTCCTTAATTACTTGGGAACCTTGAGACTATGCTTTTGGTTTTCTTCAGCAGACACATCCACCAGAGACACATTAACCGACCATGTCCGGACAGCACCCAGTCTCCAGAGCAGAGTTTGCTGGGCAACTTTAACATACTGATTCAAAAGCATCAGCTGACATCATCTCTTATTCTTACACAAATTATTAAAATATGTAAAAATGTTAATATTAAAGTATTAAAATAACTGGTGAAGACTTTGTGTAGCATAGTTTTGAAGTCTATGGTGAATTTATAAAAACCAACAGGATATCCGAAAGGGACTGAATATATTCCAAAGTTAGAAAATAGAGTATGTAAAAATTTATTAAGCTTAATTACTTACTAATAAGTTCTCATTTTCTAAATTCTTTAAAATTCACAATATATTCATTCTCCTATTTGATATTTTCCATTACTTCAAGAAATTTCTCTTTAAAAATTCAATTTAGAAATAATACTATTGAAAAGGCTAACATGCATTTATGAAAATGACACTTGTGTTTTCATGTTGAATCACCTAAGATTGATTATTAAGGTAGATTTTCTTAAATTATTGATTATTCCACAACAAATTAAAACTATTAGAAGTTTGGGGGAAGGACAAACAGATACATTCATTTAATATCTATACACATTTAATATATTACATTAAAAATAAAAAAATTAATCTGAAACAACTGAATTACACCAAAAACAACTCAAAAACTAGCTGTGAAAACAGATGCACATTCAGATCACAGAGAAAATACTCTAAGTAACTATTCCATGGTGATATTCTTAGGTGAAACATCTGCTTTTCTAAATGTACAGACTACAAAATAAATCCCACAAAATACAACTATGAAGACTTACAGTGAGGTTCATTCAGAGACATACACCTGACAGTTTTACTGAAGTCATCCCTTATGAAAACTGTGAAAAGCACGTGCCTTTTCCTCCACTCCCTTTCCCCCACCTCACCTGCTGCGTACTTAAACGGAAAGAGAGACGACGAAGTCTCTGCTGCATTACCTCACCGAAGGGAGTGTAGAACTGCACGATGTTGGCCTCGCTCTCCTGGGCGGTCCTCTGGGAGCCTGCCACCGCCAGCACGCTGCCCGTGTGGTTCCACTGGACACTCACGACGTGCATGCTGGCGTCGATTAGAACAGGATCTCATCAAAAAGAAAAAATGAAGCAATTGCGGTAAGACAATTAACCTAGAGAGCTTTATAACCTCCGGGACAATTTTTAAACCTATTTTTACTTCTCCACACTAAAGTTGTTTTAAAAATCACATACTTTGGTCATTCTCGTGTCTCATTATTTGGCACCTCCCGTTGTCGAAACAAATGGCGAGGCAGGGGCAGTCGGGCTCCACGTAGCCCTCCGTGCCGTGGTACCACTGGATCCCAGCGATGCTGATCGCTCCCATGACGTTCACCAAGCAATTCAGTTTCATCTTCATCTAAGTAAATCGGTTAGGTTACTATTCTGTGGTTTAAAACTGATCAGTAAGAACAGAGTGTTGTACAGAAAAAACATAGAAAATAGGACTTAAAAATCTGGTTTCAAACGCAAGCCCCATCACTTATTGGTTTACCAACCCTGGACAACTCACTTCACCCGAGTTTCAGTGTTCCAAATGTGCGAAAGGAGGATTAAAAACCAGAGTTTTTACGAGACTCAGATGACAAGAGGTATATAAAAGCACTGTGAAAACAGCCGTGTAAAGTGCCGTGTAAAAGCTGGCTGCTGCCCTGGCTGGCGTAGCTCAGTGGATTGAGCGCGGGCTGGGAACCAGAGGGTCCCAGTTCGATTCCCAGTCAGGGCACATGCCTGGGTTGCGGGCCAGGTCCCCAGTGAGGACCATGTGAGAGGTAACCATACACTGCTGTTTCTCTCCCTCTCTTTCTCCCTCCCTTCCCCTCTCTCTAAAAATAAAATCTTTAAAAAAAAAAAAAAAAAAAGCTGGCTGCTGTCACTCCCACTAATGAGGGCATTGACGCAGTGTCCTGACCCTGACCAAGAAGAGAGCGGCCCGTACAATCGGACCCATTGTAGCTGAGTCTTGCAAAGCCAGAGTCTTTCCTAAGATGATGCTACCTGAGCCTATTTATTTCACCTTCTTTACAGGCCCAGATTTTTGTCCCTTACTGTTTAAGTCTTCCATTCTTTTACAAGCAACTTTTAGTAGCTCGCTACAAAAATTCCTGTGGACTCTCATGTGAACTCTGGCCTCAGGGATGAGAAGACTGCTCATCCTCCCTCAGCTTTAGCACACAGAAGTCTGGCTCTGTCCAGCCACCAGAAAACTGGAACTAAAGCATTAATCTACCTTGAAGCAACCCAGGAGTTTTTTTAACTAAAAATCTTACAGACAATTTAAACTTGAATTGAAGACTTTCTTGATTACACAAACCATAAGGAAATGTGTACACGTATACGAATGATATATAAAATAATCACATAAAAATATGTAAATAAAACTAATGAATATATGCATATATACTTACTATAAAATTCCCTTGACTGTCATAAATGTGTATTTCTCCATTTGCCATTCCAAAAAGTAAGACTTTACCATCTGCGGACCACGCTACATGCCATAACTGTACACCCTTCAGGTCTTTTCCCCAAATTCGATTCCCTAAAACAGAACATGCGACATAATTATTTTATTAAAAATTTAAGGTTATGCCCTGGCTGGTGTAGCTCAGTGGACTGAGCACGGGCTTTGAACCAAAGGGTCGCCAGTTCGATTCCCAGTCAGGGCACATGCCTGGGTTGCGGGCCGGGTCCCCAGTGGGGGCCATGTGAGAGGCAACCACACACTGATGTTTCTATCCCTCTGTTTCTCATTCTCTCCCCCCTCTCTAAAAATAAATAAATAGGCCCGGCTGGTGTAGCTCAGTGGATTGAGCATGGGCTGGGAACCAAAAGATCCCGGTTCAATTCCCAGTCAGGGCACATGCCTGGGTTGCAGGCCAGGTCCCTGGTGAGGGCCATGTGAGAGGCAACCATACATTGCTCTTTCTCCCTCCCTTCTCCTCTCTCTAAAAATAAATAAAATCTTTTAAAAAATAAATAAATAAATAAAAATTTAAAAAGAAAATATTCTTAATTAAATAAATAAAAGTTCAAGGTTATGATTCTCCACAAACTGCTGTAGAAATCTTTGTTTTGCTAAAGAGCACTCATACGTTTGTTCAGTCTATTCAGTCAATAAATACTGAAGCAACTACTATGTGCTAAATAGCCTAATAAACATTTGAAATAGCTGTCTCCAACCTTCTCCCTTCTCTCCTAAACTCTGGCCCAAGACCAGACTCCCAATTAGTAGATGAATTCATCTTCTACTTTGGAAAGAAAATAAAAGCTTTCGAAAAAAGGAATCCTTCATTCCCACTTTCAAACATCCAGAACATAACTAAATTCACATTTACCCCTTTCTGCTTTGCCCCCCAATACAAAGAAAAAGGTATGTGCCCAAGCACACCCATCTAAGGCTAACCCCTCCACCTGTTCTCGGATCTAACCCCTTCCTAGCTTTGCAAAGATCTCCCTCTGCTGAAAATTCACATCTTCTCTTTCTCTTTAAACACTTCTCTCCAGGCCCTTTCTCATAAGCATTTAAACATAGTCATATCTGTTCCTCTTCAAATCTACCATCTCCAATAAAACAAACAAACAAAAAACACTTCTTCAAACCCGGATTCCCCCTCTAGCTACCATCCTATCTCTACCACTCCTTTCCAGCCAAAACTCGTGAAGGAGTTACCCACACCTGTGTGTCCACTTCCTCACCTCCAACTCAACCCTCAACCCAGCGCAATCTGGCTCTGCCCCATGACTTCACTGCGACTGCCTTCATCAAAGTCACTAATGGCCTGCTGCTAAATCCAAGGACACGTCTCTTTCCACCACTCCTTCCTCCCTCCCTCCCTCCCTCCCTTCCTTCTTGGTTTCTATGAGTCCAGGTACTCCTTTGTCTCCAAGTCTTCTACTTTTTAGTATCCTTTATGAAATTCTCTTCTTCTGCCATACATTAAATGATGCTGGTTCTTAGTCCACATATGGCCCTTATGTATTTCATCTACTCCAATGATTTAAATTATCCTCCATATGCTGGTATTTCCCAAAATTACGCCTTCAGCCCAGATATTTCTGAAATGCAGACATACATGTCTGTGGTTGAGACACATTTACTTGGGTGTCCTACAGAATGACAAAATCAACATGTTCAAAACCAGTCTTTCTCCCACATCCCTTTTTTCAATGAAAGGCACCACCATCCATCCACTTGCAAAGCTAAACACCTGGATATCACCCTAGACACTTCCACTGCCTAATCCCCAATCCAGTCGATTATAAGGTCGTATCTAGTCTATCTCCCAAGTATCTCTGCAGTGTGTCCGGTCACTTCCTCCTCCTTGCCATTACCCTGGGCAGGCTGCCATCCGCCATCATCTCTCAACTGAATTACTATAATAATTTCCTAAGTGGAATTTGAAAGACATAGTTTTTCATGCTCAGTTCACCTGCTCCTTTTCTTTCCTTTCTCCATTCTTCATATTATAGTCACAGAGATGTTTCCAAAGAACAAATTTGATCCCATCATTCCCATTCTTAAAATCTTCCATTGGGTCCCCAATACTCTTAAGAGGTAAGTCCAAACTCATTTTATAACTGACAATCTTCACAATACGGCCTCCGCTAATCCCTCTAATTTCATCACATACAGTTCTTCCCCCGAGTGTTATACTATAGTGATTCTCAAAATATTTTCCACACCACAAGTGAGGCTAAGTTCAAACCTTCTGGACCTCCTCAAATGCTATTTCTTTGGCCTTGGATATTCTACATATCAACCTTCCTTGTGGCTAATGCCTCCTCATAGACATCACCTCCTCCAGGATGCCTTCCCTGCTCCCTCCACATCTGGGTTAAAAGCATAATTCTTCTGCATGTTGCTATATTGTCCCTGTCTTAGCACTTAGCGCAAGCACTGTAATGCTTGGTTACTTATCCATCTCTCCTGATCTAAATCTGCACTAATTCTTTTGTTGTACCTAGTGCCATAACTACAGCTGTGATTTTGTAGGCTCTCAGAAACATTTGTGGAATACACAAAGTTCTGCACACAAAAGAAATTTAAAAGCCAGAAAAATGAAAATGACTTAAAAATAAATTAGTTCTCTATAGACAGTTTCTTATTAAAAGAAAGGTAGAGACTTTCAGAAGCCCAGTGTTATCGATGAACTAGAATTGGAAAGACAGTTTTTCATGCTCAGCTCTATTAAAACATGACTGAATAGTCATTTCACAATATGTAAAATATCAAATCATTATGTTGCTCACCTGAAACTAATATTATATGTCAATTATATCAACTTTAAAAAATAACCAGAAATTATTATATCTCTATGTCCTTTCTGAAACTAAAATCTATATAGTTACAATACAGTGTAACAAGTATAAAGGTTAAGTTATATAATTAAGACATATTTAAAATAATCCTGAACAATTAATTCACCTTTTTTGAGTGCCACTATAAGAAACTTTAAAATAGACATTTTTACTTGAATGTACCGTATTTTTCAGACTATAAGACACACTCTTTGCCCCCTAAATTTGGGAAGAAAATGGGGGGGGCGCATCTTATAGTCTGAATGTAGTTTACCTGGCTGCTTATATTTACATTGGTGAAATATTATGTTATTTATGTTATTAAATATTTTACCACATTTTTTGCTTCAAAATTTTTTTTCCTATTTTCCTCCTCTAAAACCTAGGTGAGTCTTATGGTCCGAAAAATATGGTACTTAAATTATTGAATGTCATCAAATTATATACCAACAATTTTCTCTTTTTGTGCTTATTTTTCTGTCAGCAGACTAACACAATCATTAGTTTAAACCTCCAATGACAATAATGTCAGTGAAACCTCGATCTCAGGTCTGGGTGCAGTGAGGCATTACCATCCACGGAGCCGACTATCACAGCCCCGTCTTCGTACACAATGCAGATCTTCTGTCCGTCGGCCGTCCAGCTCATGCTTCGAACCACTGATTTATTTCTATTGTTGATCATCTCCTCAAACCAAGACCCTATTTTCACAAAAAGAAAAAAATTACAGGTAAAACTGCCACAGCTATTAAGTGGTACTTAGATTTAAAAACTTTCCATGAAATACAAAGTGAAACAAATAACTGCAAAGTTTTCTACCATCTCAGACATTAAACTACAAAACCTTCAAATCCAATACAAACAAAATGAAAAATTAACTTAGGCCACAACTAATAATTGCTTCAATGATCATCACAGAAAACACAATAAATTCCCATCTTTTTTCCTCTCTCTGTTTCTTCCTTCCAATTAAAAAATAAAACTTCATTTGCTTTTCAAGAGCCAAAACAACGATTTTCTCAAGGACTAACTTTTCCGACTTGAATACACTTCAGGTAATAATCAAGCAAAAACAGTATAGCCACAATAACTTTACAAGTGTGCGTCAACTCTCCAAGGATTAATTACAAGCATATGAAACATAAACATACTAGGTAAAAACTCTAAACACACCTGAAAAACATTTTAAAAAACATTTTATATCACATATCACATCACCAATGCTGAATGACAAAAATATTCTGGTGAACAAGTTTGGAGTAAGATGTGAATTGTCTCAAGGTATAATCAAGTATGAGGCAAATCACAAGTCTATTTTGTTTTGTTTGTGGTTTTTAAAAAGCTTTAACACACTCAGTACGGGGAACCCTGGCCACAGCCAGACAAACAAGTCAGAGCAGGGTGTCACCAGTTAGGACCGAGGCCCGGAGAATGTACCTTAGAAAAAGACAGAGTTTATCCTATCCTCCTATACATTCACACTCTACTCTCTACACATACACACACACACAGACTTTTTAAAAAAATGATAAATTCAGGTAGTATGGCATATTTTTTTTAATTACTTTATTGTTGTTCAATTACAGTTGTCTGCTTTTACTCCCCACCACTCCCCGCCCGCCCCAGCCAAATCCTCCTCCCTCCTGTGCTTCCACCCCCTCTTGGTTTTGTCCATGTGTCCTTTAGTTGTTCCTCAAAACCCTTTCCCCCTTCCCCCCATTATCCCCTCCCACCACCACCCCCCCTTTGGTTACTGCCAGACTGTTCTTAATTTCAATGTGTCTGGTTATACTTTCTTGCTTTTTTCTTTTGTTGATTATGTTCCAGGTAAAGGTGAGATCATATGGTATTTTTCCCTCACCGCCTAGCTTATTTCGCTTAGCATAATGCTCTCCAGTTCCATCCATGCTGTCATGAAGGGTAGAAGCTCCTTCTTTCTCTCTGCTGCATAGTATTCCATTGTGTAAATGTACCACAGTTTTTTGATCCACTCACTTACTGATGGGCACTTAGGTTGCTTCCAGCACTTGGCTATTGTAAATTGTGCTGCTATAAACATTGGGGTGTATAGGTTCTTTTGAATTGGTGTTTCAGGGTCTATGGCATATTTTTTAACTAAGAATTTTAAAATGGTATACCCTGAACATTTTCAAAACAACACACATGAACTACGGTACCCTTTTCATTTAAAGATTACGGCTACAAGCCTCAAAAGAACATGTATTAGGAGGGGTTTTGTTTTTTGGTTTTTGGTTTTTGTTTTGGCAATAGTGATGCACCTAAATTAATCCTTCTCTTACTCTCTCTTGTGGGCAAAAGGCACAAATTGTGAGACAGTAGTCAAAGCTGAGATAAAATCTGTATCTGTGAAAGAAAAGGAAGCTAACTGATTTAATAAAGGAAATAAATTGTTGCCTTTGACTTCTTAATAAACATGTTGTTATCTACTGAACTACCTCTAGTCACTGACCACATGGAAACTAATTCTTATTAGAAACCTGGAGAAACAAGAGCTACCTCAAGGAGAAATTATTCTGTAAGAGTCTAAGTTAATTTTGGAGATAACCAATAGTTACCTAATTCACTTTCCTAATATAAGGTCACAGTTCAGTAGGGAGCAATAAATCCAGAAATGTCACCCTGTGCAGTCAGGATGAACTCCTGCTGCTGGTCGGAAGGGGTCTATTTCAAAGATGTTATTTCCCCATTCAAGTACTGTAATCCAGACTCCAATTTGTGAAAAGATGAAATAAACTCTCCTAACATACCGTTGTAAAACATCCAAACAATGATAAGCCCATTTTGATCACTGGTAGTCAGCTTTTGATATTGTTCATTCCATGTGACAACTTGAACAGAACCTAAAAAATATGAAATAATTTAGAAACTACAAAAAAGCTATAATTAATTTCACATATATTTTATAACAAACACCAAGAGCATGTTAAAATTAATATGGTTCTTGTCCAACTTACCAGTCTTTAATATTAGTCAAAAATATTCATAGGATACATTTAATATTATCACTCATTTTTTAGAATGATGTATAATATTATTTTTAATTTTTGTTCCTATTTCACACCAACAAAGTACCTATCATGGTCAGGTGCAACAACTTGCCATACATTTGATGACAAAAGTAAATGTAAGACCTACTGAACTGGCCAGGCCCCCAGGGTTCTAACGCCCAAAGGACATCATAGTAAGTACTTGGTTGTTCTTTCAGGGACTTGGGAGGCTGTTTGTTTGTGGTTATGCACTCTAATCTCTCTCCACCCGCCCCGTCCCTTGTTTTCCATTCTATTAGCAACACATTCTTGAGCGTATCTTAAACCTCTGGGTTATATGAAAAATTTACTTTATTTTATTTTATTTTATTTAGGTTTTGTAATCTCTAAATACTTTAGTGTGTATTTCTTAAGAATAAGAACATTCTCTTTCATAACCACATTACAACTTAAGAAATTTAACACCGATACAATATTATTCTATAACCCACAATCTACATTCAAATTTTATCAATTGTCTAAATAGTATCCTTTATAGAGACTTGTTTATCTCATTCCAAGATCCAATCTAGGATTACATAGTGCATCAGCTGTTACACCTCTTTAGTCTACTTTAATATAATCTTTTTATATCCTATCCATAGACAGATACAGTATTTTCTAATACATAAAATAACAGCTATTTTTTTTTCAGATTTATTGAGGATGTTGTTTAATCATGTAATGTAAAAGATGTTGAATGACTCTAGACTGTATTATGGCTCAATAGAAATGATTTCTTTAGCCCCGGCTGGTGTGGCTCAGTGGATTGAGTGCCGGCCTGCAAACCAAAGGGTGGCCAGTTCAATTCCCAGTCAGGGCACATGCCTGGGTTGCGGGCCAGGTCCCCAGTAGTGGGCGCACAACCACACATTGATGTTTCTCTTCCTCTCTTTCTGCCTCCCTTCTCCTCTTTCTAAAAATAAATAAATAAAATCTTTAAAAAAAAAATTATCACTTTAAATATTACCATTATTGAAAATGATGATAATTCTGTAGTAAGTAGGTGGTTTCTAAATGCCTAAAGATGAAATATGATTTAAAAATTACATGCCTGCCCTGGCTGGTATAGCTCAGTGGATTGAGCATGGGCTGGGAACCAAAGGGTCACCAGTTCGATTCCTAGTCAGGGCACATGCCTGGGCTGCGAGTCAGGAGCCTAGTGAGGGCCATGTGAGAGGCAACCACACATTGTTGTTCTCTCCTGCTCTTTCTCCCTTCCTTCCCCTCGCTCTAATAATAAAATCTTAAAAAAAATTAAAAATAAGTAAATAAAATTTAAAAATAAATAAATAATGTAACTTTTTTTAAAAAAATTACATGCCTTACCACTATGACCTTGGGACAACTATAATAGTGTAATCAATAAAATATTATTTTAAAAAATATATATATGAAAGATCAATCTACAGATAAAGCATGGGTGGCATGCAGGTAGTTAAAGAACAGACTGAAATGCCGTCAACTTCAACATTACACCTGCAGAAGCTGGGAAGGCCAAAGGGGTGGGGAGCGGGGAGTGAAGGGAGGGACAGCAGGTCTAGTGCTGGCCTCCTCTTACAGAGGAGGCACCCAAGAACTGCTGTCTCATGTTAAGGGCATAAGGATTGAGTATTTTAAGCACATATTCAAAATTGCTAAGGTAACTAGTATAAAAAATAAATATAATTGCCAAAAATAGGGTGATATTGATGGGGGAGTAAACTAAACCTTCATCTTTCACAGTAGGGAATCCATGCAAGTCTAAAATTAACAAACTAAGCCATAAAGATATAACAATATTACAGACCACCAAAGAGCACAGAAAACAAGACCACAGTGGTTGGCCTTGAAGGATGGAACTACGCGGATGGATTCACACGGAGTTCTTTCTGACCAGGTAACTGAAAAGGAAAGGAACCAGATCGGTTTACAGAGGGTTCTGCAGACACATCAGCACCAACCAGAGGCGAATGGCCACGCAACAACCCCGGTCAACACAGTGTCTCTAAGAGTGGTTCACGGAAATCCTCCCTGTGGACGAAAGTTCAAGCACCTCTTTGGTGGTCCTCTTTGGCTGAACTGAGAGACAGCCTGAGGTAAGGATCTGCATTAACTTGTGGCTGTGGCTGATGGTTTTACTAGATGGTCTGGGACTCGGAAAGAACAAGGGTGGAAGATGACGAGGAGATCTAGGGAAGAGACATGTGGGTGGAACGCTTGGAGTGAGTACAGAATACAAGTACACTGCAAGCTTTTTGAAGCTCCCTCACCAAAGGGCAGTCAGTCTGGAGGAGGTTTTCAATAATCAAGTGGACAAGGGGGCATATTTTATGGATGTCCACCTGCTTTTTATGCCAGCTATCCCAGGAGTTGCTCAATAAAACTCTGCAAAAATAAACCATGGTAGCAGAGACGGAGTTTGTGAGCCACACCTAGCTGGTGTGGCTCAGTGGATTGAACCTGTGAACCAAAACGTCACAGGTTGAATTCCCAGTCAGGGCATTTCTCATCCTCTCTTTCTCCCTCCCTTCCTACATCTCCAAAATAAGTTAAAAAATATATATATATATGGAGTTCACTCACGAAATCCACCTGACCTCCACCTTGGCTGAGTGCCTAAGCTAATCACAGCAGAGAGAGCAATGCCAAGTCCAATACAGCACTATGGCCCAGGAGGGTCAGCCACAGACCTGATGGCAGGAGGATTATACTGAAGGGGCAGCAGTTTGCTTCTCCTGGAATAGTACGTGATATGGATCTAGATGTGCCTTCCCTGCCTACAAAGCTTCTGCCAGCCCCTCTGTCCATGACCTCGCAAAGGGTCTTATCCACCATCACAATCTCCATTCAACAATGCTTCTGATCACAGAGCTCATTTTGCAGAAGGCTATGTCCCCTGCCCATGTTAAGGAATGGTCTTCCCCCACATCCCATCACCCAGAAGCAGCTGGTCCAATAGAACGGAGAACTGGCTTACTAAAAACTCAGTTATGATGCCAGTAGGACAACAATATCCCTCCCAAAAGGCTGGTTTCACAGGATGCAGTGTGTGCTGTGCATCAATGACCAACATATGATGATGTTTTCCCAATCCCAGAATACACAGGCCAGGGAAAAAGGGCAGCGGGGAATAAAAAAATAAAATAAAAAATAAAAGTTGTTGCCCGGCTGGTGTAGCTCAGTGGATTGAGCGCGGGCTGGGAACCAAAAGGTCCTGGTTCGATTCCCAGTCAGGGCACATGCCTGGGTTGCAGGCCAGGTCCCCAGTGAGGGCCATGTGAGAGGCAACCATACACTGCTCTTTCTCCCTCCCTTCTCCTCTCTCTAAAAATAAATAAATAAAATCTTTTAAAAAAATTTTTTAAAAAGTTGTTGAATGACTCTAGACTATATTATAGCTCAATAGAAATGACTACTTTAAATATTACCATTATTGAAAATGATAATTCTATAGTAAGTAGATGGTTTCTAAATGCCTAAAGACAAAATAGGCATTTTGTAAAAATTATATGATGTAAAAATTATATGACTTACCACTATGACCTTC
Source organism: Micronycteris hirsuta (assembly GCA_004026765.1). Lineage (NCBI taxonomy): Eukaryota > Metazoa > Chordata > Mammalia > Chiroptera > Phyllostomidae > Micronycteris > Micronycteris hirsuta. The sequence continues at coordinate 66,394 of PVJI01000906.1, forward strand.
AAGATTCTGATTCATAGAAAGGTTATTAGGAGCTGCAAGACCCCTCAATTTCACATCATCTAGAAAAACAGAAAACAATAACAAAAAATACTATGGAAAAAATAAAAGTGACAGATTATAAGATTTTCCCATTTCTTGCCTTTTTGAAAGGAGATCCTATTCCTGGATGATATTAGAATTTTTTTTAAGTATCTATTTTTCTCAGAATGGAAACGTGGACAATAATACATACACCTTTGCAATGGTATTATGCTGGCAAAATAAAGAACAATGTTTACTCAGTATTTTAAATAATTAGTAATTATTGTTACTACTTATTCCTTCCCAAATAGATCACAAATGGAAATATTTATGACGTATAGATTTGAAAATCTAAAGGATAAGAGGGATCAAAAAGCAAAGGCTTGTATACTGACAATAACATGGGTAAATCTCATTTTCCATCAAGTTCAAACATTTGGGCTTGCATTCCTTCACCTACCCGTCTGTGTCTCTAATTTCAAAACTTTCAGCAATCCATCTTCACCGCCACATGCTATGAATCCTTGGTCCTTGTTCCAAGATATACATTTCAGCCTCCCATTATTGGGAATGGCAATCTGAAAAGCAACCACAGCCACTCTCACAACTTTTCAGGAAGGAGTTGAGAAAAGAGTCTACAGGAGATAAAAGGCTGAAGAAAATGCGCCCGAGATGGAAAAAACGGTCAGCCCTGCAGCGTGAGATGTTTCGAAAACGGGCGTAGTCCTCGAACTGCGCCCGGTCCTACCATTTGGAAAAGAACGAAGTGACGGCGGAGAAACCCAACGGGGGAGTCGCCTGAAAGATTTTTAAAAGAGGTGAGTGGGAGATATGAACCCATACCATCAGTCCACATTCCCTTTCCACACACAGCACTTAGACTACCCTTTTGTAATTATTTTTCTTTTCCCCGGCGGCCCGTGACGGTCCAAAGAATTTAAGTCACCTGGATCAGCAACAGGTGGAGGAAGCACGCACTGATCTGTCCAGCGGGCCCCGCTAAAGAACCCAGCCAGGGGCAGGGATGGGAGACAGTCTCTACGAGAGGGCTGCTGGCTCCACCAAGGACTGTCTGGGGCTCGGGGACCGTCTGCAGGAGGGCCGATGCCGGACCAGGCAGGAAGGTCGGAGGAGGGATGGAGAAGCCGCGACCAGGACGCCTGGCTCCGCGGGCCGGCTGCGCTAACGGAGGAGCGAGGGTGCACCACGGGAAAACTCACTCTCTTGCTCAGGTAAAAGAACATCCTGGAGGTCCCGAGAGGACGACCCCAGCCGTCAAAGCCCGCAACTGGAAACTCTTTCTTAAGTCGCCAATCGCCAGTACCAGCGGTTCTTGGAAGCTCCCGTCGCCCTGGCAACCAGTCGCATCCGGGGCGCCGGGGACACTTCCGGTGTCGGTCCTGCCTGGCCCAAAGAGCGTTGTGCGCCTGCGCGAACGTCGAGGGGCTGCATCACTGTCCTGGCCTCTGCTTGAGGGTTTTTTCGCTTTAGCTCAGGGCCAGGTGCCTGACCCTCAGCGCCCTGCCCCGCAGCCTCAGATGCGCTCGGTCCCAACAGGCGCGGAGCACACGCCACACCTCCCTGTGAAACTCGCAGGAGGTGTCGGTACCCATTTAGGGGGAAAGGCGCCCCTCCAATTTTGGAGGCCCCCGAAGCTCCAGCATTGTTGAAAAGCAAAAGTCATTAACTGTATTTGGTAGGTTGGCGCCTTCGGGGCAAATGAAACTGCAAACGTGCCTTTTCAGAGCTTGAAAACCTTCCCTTGGGCCTTTGGGGATTAGAGAACTCCTGGAGCGATTTAAGGGTTGGAGTTTGTGCCGATTCTGTTTGTTTTAGGGTTTTTTTTAACAGTTTATTTAAGCTGTAACTGAGCCCAAGGGCCCTTATGAAAATAATGTATGAGCTTTAGGCCATTACAGCATTTAATTGCCATTGCCATTATTAAAAAATTTCATTTTTTAATAATTTTAGTATTTGATATTTTCTCGCCTGGAGTCCATTGTTCTATATTCTCCTCTTTTTCTACCTTCTTTCTTTCTTCAGTTCTTCTTTGTGCTTTCTGATTCCCTGGAAAGTTACAACGCGCCACAGTTTCAGGGATAGGGCCGTAACTCTCATGAAATTATGTCTCATCCATTTTTCATTTTTTTCTGGTTTTCCCTTTTACCATATTCTATGGCTACCACTGTTGATTTGTATAATCTAATATGTAATTTATGCAACAGTAGCCAGTTTCCCCACCTACACCCTCCCCATGTCAGGCAAATAATGTGTAAATCCTTCACCTGAACCTGTTGCCTCACCCAGCAAGTGCACTCAATGGTTGACAACGGTCCTGGTGCCTTTCCCATAAAATTTAAACCCCAGCTAAAATCAGATTTTCCTTCAGTCCTAAAATGGCTTTACTGTGGTGCCCGGACTCAGCAAGACAATATGCTTTCTGCACCCGCCATTGCTCTCTGCTTCCAAGGCCATTTTCTATGTGCTTTGCTGTCCCTACCCTCTTGGCCAAACGCATCAGTTAGGTCTCCCTCAGAAATTATTCCCAAACGTAAGCCCCAGCCCATTCAGATGATATATGTATTTGTTTTCAAATGTATGTGTATTTGTTTTTTCAGCACCAAACTGTTAATTCCTAAGATACGTTGGCACCTCCTCACAGGCTTCCTATACTGGACTCATGAAGCAAATGAGTATTATATAAGCCAGGGGATCCCAACCAAGGGGTCAAATTTAAGACAGGATTCATTGAAGCTAGTTTGTCATGGTCACGCTCTTGAAAAATCAACTCTCAACACCTTCCCCTAGTTCTTGAAGGTGTGCTCTCATTTGTTCCTTCTAGAGCGCCACTGCTCTGTGATATAGTAATATACAGCACATTACTGATTCCGTGTTCAACCAAGTTTGTAAAAGAATACTGCTCTGTCATGTCCTTTCAACAGTGTTCAGAAATAACAATATATGTTTCATAAAATATATACTGCTTTGATGTATTTATTTTTCATTTATTCCCTTTAAAGTTTATAGTCTAGGTTTTTGATGGTTTCTGGGTTTTGACTGTTCTTTTTTGTTATGTTTGCTTTTCAGGTACATATATTAATATACCCTCATCATTCTTTAATCTAAATTTAGATAATTTTGCTTTATTCCCTCTTCTACAGCATTCTTGATTAAAGCCTTTCTATTTAACCTGGACTTACATTTTTAACCTTAAGAGCATCAGATTTAAATTATACAAAGAGTGACAACAATATGTTCTTTGAAAAGAAACTGTTATATGTTCAAAATGACCCGGTTTAATTTAAGGAAATATGTTAACAGACAAAACTTATATGAGTCACCACCCTGCAAAAAAAAAGGCATGACAGTAATAATATATAAAGATATTTTTATTATACTAAAGACAAAACAAATGAAAAAATAAAGAATTGAGTAACACACAATCTGATGTTTTCTTCTAAAAGTGAGGCTTTAAAGCTGAAAAAAATTATGTGTCAAATCTGTAAGTGAAAAAAGTTAGGCTTACCACTAACATTTAAAAAGACAGTATTAAGTTTGTTACCTGTTGCAGCAATATTTATAAAGATATTTTTATTATTGACTCATAAAGTAAAAGAATAAAATAAATTTAGAGGGTTTGTCCTTAGTAAAAAGTTACAATACTCTTAATTCACAACTGTCTTTAGTTGTGTGTTCAAACATCAGAATGAATTTAAAATGGCATGTGATGTTCACCTAATCTGTGTTAACTATTTTAGATATGTGTATTACAATCCCCTGATCACAGCTTCGGTAATACTCTAGTAAAAATGACCAAAAAACAAAGAGTATTAAAGAAACAGTTCTAAATTATATTCATCTCAATTAAAGGAACTTTTTAATGTGTAAATACTATGGAAAATTTACACTCTCAGTAATAAGAATGGTTTAGACTATACTATGAAGAGAAAATAAATCAAAAGTTTTCATTGTATGGAATAGAATAGAATTCAGAAATAAACCCACGCTTTTATGGTCAATTGATATTTGACAAAGGAGGCAAAATATGCAATGCGGTAAAGATAGTCTATTCTGTAAATGGTGTTGGGAAAATAGATACATGACAAACAAACTAGACCACCTTCTTACACCATACACAAGAATAAACTCAAAATGGGTTAAACTTAAATATAAGACTCAAAACCATAAAAATCCTAGAAGAAAACATAGGCAGTAAAATCTCAGACATTTCTTGTAGCAATATTTTTTCTGAGAGATCACCTCAGGCAAGAGAAACAAAAGAAAAAAATAAACAAATGGGATGACATCAAACTAAAAAGGTTTTGCACAACAAAGGAAACCATCAGCAAAGTGAAAAGATGACCCACTGACTGGAAGAACATATTTGCCAATAATACACCTGATCAGGAGTTAAAATCCAAAATTTATAAAGAACTTACGAAATTCAACACACACAAAAAAAAACCCAAAGAATCCAATTAAAACATGAGCAAAGGCCCTGGCCAGGAGCTCAGTTGGTTAGAGCATCATACCAACACACTAAGGTTGCTGGTTCGACTCCCAGTCAGGGCACACACAAGAAGCAACCAATGAATGCATAAATAAGTGAAACAACACATAGATGTTTCTCTCTCTCTCTCCTCTTTCTCTCTCTCTTCCCCACTCCCACCTCCTCTCTCCAAAATCAGTAAATAAAAAAACAAATTTTAATGGGCAAAGGACCTGAATAGACACCTCTCTCCAAAGAGTATATAACAAATGGCCAATGGATATATGAAAAGATGCTCAACATCACTAATCATCACAAAATGCAAATTAAAAGCACAATTAGATATCACCTCCCACTCGTCAGAATGGCTACCATCAATAAATCAACAAACAAGTGTTGGCGAGGATGCGGAGAAAAGAGAAGCCCCTGCGAACTGTTGGTGGGAATGCAGATTGGTGCAGCTACTGTCAAAAGCAGTATGGAGTACCTCAAAAAGTTAAAAATGGAAATACCTTATGACCAAGTGATTCTGCTTCTAGGAATTTATCCAAAAAAAACCCAAACACTAATTTGAAAGAACATATGCACCCCTATGTTCATTGCAGCCTTATTTATAATAGCCAAGATTTAGAAGCAGCCCAAGTGCCCATCGGTAGATGAGTGGATAAAAAAGCTGTGGCACATTTACACAATGGAATACTACCCGGCCGTAAGGAAATCTTACACTTTGTGACAGCATTAATGGACCTGGAGAGCATTATGTTAAGTGAAATAAGCCAGTCAGAGAAAGATAAATATTATATGTTAAGTCTAACAGACAAAAACTAAGTAGAAATAGACTCATAGATAGAGAACAGACTGACAGCCGTCAGAGGGAAGGAGAGGTTGGGGGCTGGATGAAATAGGGAAAGGGATTAAGGAAAAAACCTCATAGACACAGACGGCAATATGGTAATTACCACGGTGGGGGGCAGGTAGAAGAGAGCAAAGGGGAGGTAAATGGTGACAGAGGAGAACTGACTTTGAGTGCTGAACACATCACAATACACAGATGATGTATTACAGAGTTGTACACTTGAAATCTATATAAATTTATTAAGCAATGTCACCCCAAGAAATTCAATAATTTTTTAAAAGAATAGAATTAAAAGTGTACATTTATCTTATAAAGGAATAGCATTGAAAACAATAGTGAAGTGTTAGTAGTTTTGTACAGGTGATTTTTATTTACTTCTTTATACTTCTATACATTTAAAAATGTCTATAATGAATATATAATATGAACATAATTGTATTGTAGAAACAGAAGACTTGTGTTTGAAAATAGAATGAGAACTTAGGAACTGAAAAAATTAAATGGCTCAATTAGTAAATAAAGAAACATTAAATTTTTCATTCTATTTTCACAGTCATAGCTCAGAGACAATAAAGTTTGCTTTTAATAAGGATCTGGACATTTATTTCTTTAGAAGAATCATACTGATTCTCCAGAAGATCCTCAAAGTACTTATCCAGTAATACCCAAGCATGTGCAATGGCAGAATATTAGCAGGAACATTGCAATGCACAAAAGTATTAAATATACCAAATTTCCCATATTTTCAGGTGAAAATTTTAAGCAATTTAACGATGTATTTGTCCATATTCATTTGCTTGCAGCTTCTCCAAAATGTCATCAAGTGGATAGTTGTTAAGGCCAATGCCATTATTTTTACATATTAGAAAACATAAACATACTTTCAAACACTTCAATACAAAATATTTTTAAAATAATTTAAAATAAGTGAAATTGTTTTCTCATCAAAACTGTAATGTAATCTAAAACTCAGAAATTCTTTTCTTTAGAAAATATAATATAAGCAGTAGTCTTCAAACATTTGTGCCCTAAAATAATTTGACAAATCAGCGAAGCCTTCTGCATATGTAAATTATATGAAAATTTTCATCATAAGTGTTAGTTACAACATATGCAATTTCTGCTGTTACAAATATTGACTCTCTAAAATAAAATTTAGCCCTGACCAACGTGGCTCAGTTGGTTGAGCATCGTCCCGCAAAGCACAAGGTCACTGGTTTGATTCCAGGTCAGGGCACATGCCTGGGTGGCAGGCCCCGTGTCCAGCTGGGGCTCATGCAACCGATCGATGTATCTCTCCCACACTTATGTTTCTCTCCCTTTCTTTCTCCCTCTCTTCCCCTCTTCCTAAAAAGAAATAAATACTTTAAACTAAAATTTATATCAATCTTTCAAATGTATCCCATGCTGAACTGACACCTAGTATCAGTCTTCTAAAATAAAATATTTAAAATAAAATACTTTATATTCCCTTTCTACTTTCTCCACAGAATTTTATTCTACTTTGAACCTTGGATATCTTTTCTTGATCACTCTATATACTTCTCTGAAGTAAACTTACACAAACACACACACACATTTATATTGAAATTACCTTTCAATTAATTTTCTTGACCATAAGGCCCCAATTTTTTTTAATCATCTGGATTGGATTATAATCACAACTATTATGAGCATATAACAGATTCAAACAACAAATAAGTCATAAATTTTGGTGTAAAATCATTCAAAATAAAAGGTAAAATTTAATTGAAAAGGTATCTCAATGGAATGAGTTGGAAGAGGAGTATTTATGAAGCACTGGTTTAAAAAACTGTTGAACTGTCCCTTTGTTTGGCCCTCTGGAGATTTCACTTTTCCAAGAAATTCACCTTAGGGAGATTCAGGCTAGTGTGTGCCTGTCTTGTGTGAAGTTAGGGGAATGGTGATTCTGAAGTGAGGGATGGGAAGAGAGAATGCCAACTAACTCCAAGTAGCATTTTAGGCAGATCAATTTAAGGAAGTAAAGGATTTGGAAACTGTTCCCTTTAAAACTTTCTGTCCCCCACCACACACACACAAACACACACACACACCCCTTGAAAATCTCTCTGCATACCACTAGGGTATCGCTGTCACAATTTGAATTCCACTCCTCTAAGATCCCTAGGAACAGTGCTGTTAACTTGAGCTGTGCTAAGAAAAAGTACTTTTCCTGAATTATAACTTTGGCTAAAGAACGGATTTTGGAAGTTTCAGAGATGGCACCATGTTACACTTCAAATCTGCCTCGCGACCTTGTGGCTGGCCTGCGTGCACAGCTCTGCGTCATCTGCGCTGTCCCAACCCACTCGTCAGCTGCCTCCTTCTGAGCAGGTACAGATTCTGAACTAAGAAGTCGTATTAAGAAATCGTAGCATAATAGCTCCATCTGTTCATAAGAGCTCAATTAGGAGCTCTTATACTGCTCCTAATATACTGCTATGGAAAAACACTAGAGAAAAAAATAGGTAGCTTTTACTTGTAAATATTAAATAAGGGAAAGTCTCTTAAAACATTTAAAAGGAACTAAAAAATAAAAGCTCTACAGTATTACTATTGTTCATCTTAAAACTTAATGAATAGGGAGGGTCCTCATCCTGTGGAATATCCTAAAATATTTGGCTCATTGTAGTACCTACGCTGGTTTTTGGCGGCAGCAGCAGAGAACCTTCCAGAAAGGATATTTTTGGCATTCAGTCTCTGCAGGTAGGAGCTGACCTTCCCCTGGAATGCGAGTGTGGCTTCACATCCACAGGCATCTTCAGTGGAGATGAGTCTTCGTGCTTCTTCAATGGCTGGTGACAATGACAGAACATGAAATGTTACAGCTAATTGGAAATCACGGCTAATCGGGAAATCTGCGATTCCATAGTTCCGTTTTTTAAGACTTACCGGAATGCATTTTCTGGAAGGTAAAAGGATATAAGAGCACAAAGAAAGAGGAGAAAATACTTCAGAATGTTACTGTCACAGAAGAAATTGAATTAGGAAATGTTGGGGACAGGTTTACATTGCCAAAGTTGGGTGATGATTATATGTGAGCTCATTATATCATCTCTATACTTCTGTGATTGTCTGAAATTTTCCATGATATAAAGTAAAATCTTAAAAGGACAGTATAGCAGGAAGCCATGAATGCAGAGATAAGACAATCTTATGATACTGTATCCTCATTAAAAAATGAAAATGAGGACAACCTGTATTTGTGTGGCAAAAACACTTCAAGAATTAAAACTAGATAAATTACCCTGGCTGGTGTGGCTCAGTGGATTAAGCACCCACCTGTGACCTCACAGGTTCGATTCCCAGTCAGGGCACATGCCTGAGTTGTGGGCCAGGTCCCCAGTGGGGGACGTGTGAGAAACAACTGATTGACCAATCTCACACACTGATATCTCCTTCTCTTTCTCCCTCCCTTCCTCTCTAAATAAATAAATAAATAAATAAATAAATAAATCTTTTCCAAAAAAAAAACCTAGATAATTCCTGGTTTCCTATATGGACAGTTATTCTACGACTTGTTTAAATTGAGAGCTCTAGTTCTTGCCCATAAATACTTTGGAACTAAAAGTTGTACTGACATTGAAGCAAAGAACCTGGGAGAATAATAACACTAACTTCAGTTTCTTTCTGTAATTCCATGAGGCAGCTATTCCTCCTCAATATCAGAGCCCCTCAAGTTGCCTAATAGAAATAAGAGTAACTTCCCAAGTCTGAAGACTGGTGTGTAACCCTCCAATTGAGTGGCGCTACTGCCTGAGGACAGGGAGGGGCCCTTTGCTCCTACATTTTCCCTACATTCTACAAAGATATGACAGAGGGCTGGGGGACCAAAACCTCACTTGATTACACGTAGTCTACCTACCCATCCAAATCCTACTGAACCTGTTAGGGATGGCCAGCTCAAATCCCATCTCAACCAGTCACTTACTGACTTAGAATACTTTTTTAGTGTACCTGGACTGATAGACTATAAGCGCTGTGAGAGCAGAGGCTCAGTGGGATGTGCTAATTAAAAGGCCCCGTAGAAAACTGGACAACTGCAATATAGCTCCATTGAAAGTTGACAGATGGATCCCTTCACAATAGCATCAAAAAGAATAAAAGATTCAGGAATAAATTTAACAAAAGTACAAGCCTTGTACAGTACACTGTTACATACAAAACACTGGTCTGTCTCCAGTCCCTTCCTCAGGACCTAATTAGAGTACTTGATGTGTAACAGTACCTCCAAGAACAATTGCTGAACAAATAAATCGGTGAATGGCTAAACAAATGAGGTCAGAGGTAAACCATTACAAATCAGGCCGAATCCCCGTCTTCCGGGAGTAGGAAAAAATGCCCAAGATTGATTTTTCTTTCTAATTAAAGGGAGAGAAGATGGAACCAGATCAAGGAGGGAAGACTCTCTGGCAGGAGGAGGAGAACTGTTTCCTACTGATGCCAACTGGGAGCCCCTGGAGGAGTCCGACCGCAGGACAGGGCTTCAGACTCGGAGAGGGAAACGCTTACCCCCAGGTGGTCCCACCGAATGAAACAGGAGAAGAGGGAGTCTTTACCCGAGCAAGTCCTCTTGTCTTCGTTCAGGGTGAAGCCAGTGTAGCAATCGCAGTGGTAGGACGCCGCGCCGTCACTCACACAAATGTGCTGGCAGCCGTGAGAGCCCAGGGCACACTGGTCACGAACTGACCGGGGGTGGCGCAGGAAGAAAACAGCCACAAATTACCACAGGAGACGAAACACAGACTTCTGGGAGAAAAAAGCTCCAGTTTGGCCCCAACCCATGTTGAGAGCGAATCCTTCGGTCATCAGCAACAAATCTCCCATGCTCCAGAAGAAGAAACCCTGTTTTCCTGTCCCATATCTCACGGCCTCTTCGCCCTGCCTTTCATTGCACACACCCCTTTCCTTCTCATTTCTGGCCGATACCTGGGCGGGGGCCCCTTCTCTGTTTTCCTACCCACAGCCCTGGGGTCGCAAGGGTTCTACTCCAGAACGCACCTTCAGCCTTTCCTCATGACCACCCATGCATGCAACATCCCCAGCTCTCCATGGTTCTCCCCCACCACCAACACTGTCATTAGGGACCCGCCTAGCCATTGAGCTAAGTCCGATTCTGCACAGAAAGGACTCCAATGACCAAGGACCTGCCCTTGACAGCTTCCAAAGTGGGACAGAAAAAAACTGACCTACACACACACACAGAGAAAAACAATGATAATGATGACAATGATGATGATGATGAAAAATAGATTGGACAGTGATGTATTTATTATCTCTCACAAGTAAACACATTTCATGGAGGGAGAGAGTTTGCCCAAGTTCGAGTGGGGAGCACACAACAGTGCTGTCCTAGCCCCATGGCCCAAGTGACCCAGGACAGGTGCAAACCGCAGCTCTTTAGCAAACGCATTAAGGCCTCCTGCAAGACACAGGTTCTCCCTCTGTCATCTCAGGGGCCAAACTTGTTCATTTGTTCCCTTCTAACTCTCCTCCTAAGCGTCACTTCATGCCCCCAAACCTTCCATGGCTCACTAGTGCCTCTAAAATTGCTTTGCGTGAAAGGCAAGGCTCTGTGTAATCTGTCAAGTGTCTTTGCAGCTTCATCACTGCAACTCAAGTTGTTCCAGCAGAACGCCTACTAACAGAAAGGTTTATGCTTCCCTTCCTCCCAGCTTAGCAGACAACTCTAGAGGTAACAGCTGGGCAAGGCTCTGCACTGGGCCTCCACATTTCATTGGCAAGCCCTCCTACTGCCCAGCAATGGGCAAAGCAGCCCATTAGAGAGGATCTGACCCATGGACCCCAGCTTTAGATAGTATCCATTATTACTCTCAAATATATAAACACTAACTTGCCACCATCTTGTCATTCTCTTTTATCTCCCTTTGCTGTCTTGTGCTTGGCACCATGAGACAGTATGGCTTAGTGTCTAAGAGCACATGTAACCACCAGAGCAAGTGCCCATGTTCAAATTCTGGCTCTGCCACTCACTCGCTGAGCAGCTGGGACACATTACTTAATCCGTCTGTGCCTGTTTCCTCGGAAAGTCGCTGTGAGCACCAAACGTGTGAGTGTGTCTAAGACGCCCAGAGCCACGCATGCCTGCAGCAGGCACCGAAGAATGTTGGCTGTCATTAGTGGGAGCATTCCTCCGGTAGTCCGCCTCGACTGAACATTGCCTCTGAGAATCTGTGGGTTTTCTTAAATAAAATGTTCCGTTTGATTCCCTGTTAGCTGAAATGTAAATTTGTTTTCCTTTCCTTTTCCCAGGACTTCAGTGCTCCTGGCAGCTTAAAGCACCAAGCGGAATACTTGTAACCATTTGAGAAATACAGCCATAAATCCTCTCCACCTGCTCCCTGAACAAGCCAGGGCAAGCCAGGCCTCTTGCCCCAGGCCCCTTGCCCGCTCCGTCTCTCCACTCCTCCTCCATGAAACTGTCCCCATCTTCAAAGGTCCAGCGCCAGCCCCACCCTCTCTGTGTCGCTCACTAGACAAAACAAGTGGATACACCTCCACTTCTGGCCCTTAGTCAGCGGCAGTCCCTCTCCCTGACTACTCAGTCTCTGCTTACTTAAGACATCAGTTCTTTTGCACCCAGCCCATAGGTCGCTCAGAGGCAGAACTTTTGCCTCTTTATGTCCCTAGTGATTAGCATGGCCCTGGAAACAAAGTAGCTGCTCAGCACTCTTTCACTGATCTCATCTTTTACACAGGAAATGGGTGATAGTCATTTTCCTTCATCCCTCTTGAAAAAGCCACCTAATATATCTCCTCGAGGGAGAGGAAAATATACATAAAATTTAAATAAATATATATATATATATATTGCATATGCCAGAACTAAACACCACCTGGAGAGCGAGGAATTTCTCTTAGGAGTGTTTTTAGGTTGTAATTGCCACCCTGTTCTGCCAGTGAGTTTAAATCAAATTAATGAGGCTCCGTGTTCTGGCACGGCCTCGCTCACCAAGCCTCAGATGCATCGAAGATTGATCATCTAGCAACTGTCAGGGAATGCCCGGCTTCCGGCTTCCTGGCAGACCTGTGTGGCTCTAATTCAGCCATTTACAAGGTCTCCTTTGCTAACACGATCCAGCTTTAAGATGAACGCTACAGAAAAATTCCAGGCCAAGTTTTAATTGGAAAAGGATCAGTTCAGCCTATCACACCAAATAGTTACTGTCCAACTGACTTCCTCTAAAGTTTCCTATTTGCTTTAAAAGCCCCCAGTGTACAGAGTGATACATTTTTCCTGGAGAAGGACCCTCCATTCACGGAGCCTTTCTTGTATCCCCCACCCCACCCCCCATTTCCCAGTAATTTTCTGAAGTCATTTATGTTTGCAGATTCTAGTGAGCTCATTGCCCCCTAAGCAATGCATGCCTTAGTCTATCAGCACAGTAGAATGTCTGCAGCCTGATTCTTCAAGTTACTTTGAAGAATCTCTCTCTGGGTAAACTGCAACTTGGTTTCACTGCAATAGAAAGGGCCACGTATGAAAGAATCTGCTGAGTGTGCCTTACCCGAGCAGGTTTTTTTATCCGGATTCAGAGTGTAGCCCTCATAGCATTCGCAGTGATGGGACCCAGCCCTGTCGCTCACACAGACGTGCTGACAGCCATGTGTACCAGCAGCGCATGGATCCTGGGCTGCCAAACAAAGTCCAGGGGAAAAGAAATTAAGTATGGAGAAGTCTTTTACCACCTATGCACAGAAGTCTTATTTGCAGCCCTGACTGGCATGGCTCAGTGGGTTGGGCATCATCCCACAAAGCCAGGAGGTTGCAGGTTCGGTTTTCGGTCAGAACACACGCCTGTGTTGCGGGCCAGGTCCCTGGCTGGGAACAGGCAAAAGGCAACCAATCGAAATGCAACCGATCGATGTTTCTCTCCCTCCCTTCTCCTCTCTCTAAAAATAAATAAATAAAACATTTTTTTAAAAAAGAAATCTTAGCCCTGGCTGGTGTAGCTCAGTGGACTGAGTGCAGGCCACAAAACAAAGGGTCGCCAGTTCGATTCTCAGTCAGGGCACAAGCTTGGGTTGTGGGCCAGGTCCCCAGTAGGGGGTGCTTGAGAGGCAACCACACATAAATATTTCTCTCCCTCTCTTTCTCCTTCCCTTCCCCTCTCTCTAAAAATAAATAAGTAGCTCAGTGGATTGAGCACGGGCTGGGAACCAGAGTGTCTCAGTTCGATTCCCAGTCGGGGCACATGACTGGGTTGCGGGCCAGGTCCCCAGTGAGGGCCTTGTGAGAGGCAACCATACATTGTTCTTTCTCCTTCCCTTCTCCTCTATCTGAAAATAAATAAATAAAATCTTTTAAAAATAAATAAATAAATAAGTAAAATCTTAAAATTAAAAAAAAAAGGAAATCTTATTTGCAGCTCAAAATATGTAAGAAGAAAACCACTTAGAAACCTTTCAAAGGTATCAGAACTACTTCTCTTACTGGAAGTGCTCTGAGTTAAAGAAAATCCTGCACACGCAATACTCACCTTTCTATTTCGTCCAACTCCTTTTCAGAATCATCTATATGGAATTTTTATGATATAAGTCGCTCATACAATACATTCTAAAGTATTCCTTTTAGGTTTATTTGTCCTTTTGCTGAATAAGAAGGATACCAAAGCTTGTGTGGCTAATTATACTAGATTCGGAAGACATAGTTTGAAGACGTACTTCAACCCTCTCCTGTTATAAATGGGGAAACTGAGTCCAAAGACCACTGACTCAGCACATTGTCATTCAGCACGCTTAGTCTCTGTACTGGCATGATGGTTTTAAATTGTTTTTAATTTTTTAAACTGTTCATTTTCAAATAATTTTAGGCATAGGAAAAAGTTGCAAAAATAGTACAGAGATCCTGTCCTTCACCCAGTTTCCCCAAATGTTAACATACTGTATAACCATAGTATAATTATCCAAACCAGGAAATCAGCAATGCTACAATACTATTAACTAATCCACAGACTAGTTCACTACTCATCTACTAATCTAACACTCAAGTTTTGCCAGTTATCCCACCGTTGCCCCTTTTCTGGTGCAGGATCAAACTCAGGGTCACACACTGCACTGAGCTGCCACGCCTCCTTAGTCTCCCGTCATCTGTAACATTTCCTGCCTTTGCCTTTCATGACTTTGACACTTTTGGAAAACACTGGCAAACTACTTCATAGCATATCTCTCCATCTGGGGTTGTCTGATGTTTCCTTGTAATTCTGAACTTGTAGCAAGGAGACCACAGAGGCGCCATTGTGCCCTCAGGACACCGTGTCAGGAGCCGCGTGATGTTGCGATGCATCACTCCTGTTGAAGTTAACTTCGGTTAGCGCTGTCCGCCAGGCTTCTCCACTGTGCAGTTACTGCCTTCCCTTTGTGAGTAATAAATATCCTGCGGGCGTTACGTGGTTTTAACCGACTACACTGTCCGTAGCCTTTGGAAAGGACTGTGAGGGCGGGGACAGAGAAGGAACCGAGCAACGCTCTTACACTCGTGGGCCGTGACACACACGTGCAGCCACTTCTGACTTTTCTCGCAAGACTTGGAAATGGAAAAAGCCAAGGGTGGCAAGAGAGGCAAACGTCACATTTCCCATCGATGTGACCTGCCCCTCCAACACGGCCTAGACACGAGGTGGACGAGGAGGTGGCAACAGTAATGCCCCCTCGCCCACTTACCCGAACACGTCTTCCTGTCTGCGTTCAAAGTGTAGCCTTCGTAGCACTCGCAGTGGTAGGAGCCGGCTCTGTCATTCACACAGATGTGTCCACAGCCGTGAGTGTTAAGAGCACACTTATCAATGGCTACCAAAATGATCAGGACCAAAAAAAAAAGTTAAAAGATGATTAGGACACGCATGAACCCAGGGAAACGTAGATACATAATCACAGACCGCACACACACAGCTCGGAGCACTCGGCACAGCAGGAAGGCCCGGGGGCTGGAGGCTGGGAACTGACTGAGGTCTTGGCTCCTCATCAGCAGACCCGTGCATGGGTCAGTCTCCCTCCTTTTGGGTCTCAATTCATGGTCCACAAAATGAGTCAGCTGAATTCCATGACCTGGAAGTTTTGCCCTGGCTGGTGTGGCTAAGTGGATTGAGCACCAGACTGCAAGGCAGAGGGTCACTGGTTCAATTCCCAGTCAGGGCACATGCCTGGGTTACAGGCCAGGTTCCCCGGTGTGGAGAGCGCAAGAGGCAACCACACATTGATGTTTCTCTTCTTCTCTTTCTCCTTCCCTTCCCCTCTGTCTAAAAATAAATAAATAAAATCTTTAAAAAAAAAAAAGTGACCTCAAAATTTTCCTCTCAAAAACATTTTCCCAGGACTTTATTTTAAAATGGGCCTGATTCCCATTCTTCATTGACTATGTGTGAGTATGCCTATCCCAGACGAGTGAGGGCTTCTCTACATTTTCTCCTTCTTCCACATTCCATGGGCATCTACGGCCACAGACAGGAAAGGGCAGCTTTTATTTAATTAAATAAAATCCAGGAAAAATTCTAAATCCTCAGAAGGACCTGGAATTTTGTACTATAACTGGCCGATGTATATATTACCTCACTTTTCTTCTCATTTTCCTTTTTGAAGAAAATTGTTGGTAAACAACAGTAAACCGGCCAAAAAGCAATTAGCAGATAAACATAGAGCCAGTCCCAAACCCGGAAAGTAGGTCCCCAAATAGCAGGGCTCACCAGCGCCCACCAGGTAAGCAGGCCTCACCTGAACACGTCTTCTTATCGGCGTTCAAGGAGTAGCCTTGGCTGCACTCGCAGTGGTGCCTGCCGTCCCCGTCGCTGACGCACACGTGCTGACACCCGTGTGTGCCGAGCAGGCACGGGTCCGCCGCTGCGCAAAGGGAGTTGCCGACAGTCAGTGCGGACACATGAACATTGCAGGTAGTGTCTCTCGTGTCAAAAAGACATCGCTCCCTGCAGTCTTGCCAGTTCTATCCTTAGTGCACTCGAAGTTTTGGCCTCTTAGAAATGTCACTCTTCAACTAGTCATGTTACTAATTTTAAGTCACAGATCTTACCGTTAACCTTCTCAAAACAGAAAGAGAATTTTTAATTTGGAGCTGAAGCCAAACACATACATGGGTCAGGTAATGTGATATTTATTCAACTTATCCCTACCCATGAAAAAAACCTTGCTTCCCCAAAGCCAGATACAGGGAGAACAATAATGTATTTCCGAAGTGCTGTGAGCTAATTGGCCCACTGCAGCCAGAAGCTGGTTTCCAAGGTTCTATAGTTTGTGTCTAAACAGAATTCACACTCAGGCACATTGCTGTAGGCCTGGAACTCACTCACACTCAGGGAGCAATGCATATTTGAACTTGCAAATGGCGAAGGTCGGTGCAGGTAACTGCTTTCCAAATATGCGGCAAATTTAAACGTGCAACTTCAGGGCCTCCGATATCAGTAAGGAGAATAAACTCCTACTACACATAAACAGGTAAAAAGAACAACATGAATATGACTATATTAGCTAGAATTCGTCTTCGTCTTTTCCCTTCTACAGCCATTTATATCTCATTGGATTTTTTCCTAGTGAGATGTTTTGAAAGAAGAATCAATGAATTTAGTCATTTCTGAGAAACCAAGGAAGCTGTTGGAGGAGGCTGGCACCCCTGTGGCAGGTAACCCAGCCTTCACTGCCTTGGCCACAGGACAAGGCTAATATTTCCCCAAGAAGAGCCTTTTCATGGAATGATCTTTCCAGTCCGCGGACTACAAGAAGCTGCTCCTCAGTCCTTTTCCCATAGAGAGGGCATTTTCCCCCAGAACAAGCAGGTCTTTTGTACCAGAAGGAAAAGGTGGCCACTCACCACTTGCTACTTTATGGCCTTCAGGCCCAACCCCAGGTGCTAGCTGCGAGACCCAGCTCTGCCGCAGACCAGCACCGCTCTGCAGAAGCTCTCACCCACAAGCACAGGGCGCTTCCTAGGAGAAAGAAAGCCCTTTGCCTTTGGGAAACCGATGAATGCCAAGTAGATGCCCCCAAAGGCAGTGGCAGCCTGTGAAAGCCCAGTGTCCTGGGACAGGACAGACAAGGAGATCCCAGCCAGGTCTGGCGGAGATGAGGCCAGACTTTGCTCCAGACCAAGACGTCATCTCCATTTCCTGAAAAAATGGGGGGTGGCTGAGTTTCCCATTCATTTAAATAAAGTCTCCTTGAAAGACACAGTTGTGATGACTGGTTCACTTTTTTGTCCCATCTCCACACCCCGACTGTTGCTTGATGGTAGGGAGGGACCAACTTCATCTTTGTATCAATGGTGATCAATAAACGTGTGTTAAATAAGTAAATGTGGAATAGATTATATAGCAAAAGGTATCTACATTTTAAAATTCACCTAAACTAAAAATCTGTCCACACCTGCTTGGAGAATTCCATTAGAGGGCTTCAGAAGATTATCTCCAAATGATAAAAAGAAAAAAACAAACAAACAAAGCATGATGTTTTAAAATAAAAATAAGCCCTGGCTGGTGTAGCTCAGTGGATTGGGCGTGGACTGCGAACCAAAGGGTTGCTGGTTCGATACCCAGTGAGGACATGTGCCTGGGTTGCAAGCCAGGTCCCCAGTATGGGGTACGTGAGAGGCAACCACACATTGATGTTTCTCTCCCTCTCTTTCTCCTTCTCTTTCCCCTCTCTCTGAAAATGAATAAATAAAATATTTTTTAATATCTTTAAAAATATGTAAATAAGTAAAAGAATATAGTGTAAGTCCCACATTCCTAATTCTGATCAGTGACTGACAATAAACCCCAGCCTCAGATGGATTCATATTCAGGACTGGGCTAAAAATTCCAATTTCAAACTCCATCCTAAAGGAAGAAATGAGAAGGGCTGTAATGGAATGATTTTAAACAACTAAACAAACCCTGCTCCTTCTCCCGGGGAAGTGAGCTGATCTCCCAGCCTCCCAGATTCCTAATTCCGCCCCTCCACAAACAAATACTCAGAGAAAGAGCGGGACCTGCACACTAGAGCAGTCGCGGCACGCACACGCTGCCTGCCAGTTACACTGGAACACAGGCCGCTGATCCTTGCATGGACAGATGCGGGGCCCTGTGCTCTGCAGGAAAACACCCTGAGTTCTGTGAACTCTGGACATGGTGAAGCTAAAGAAAATAGCTGGGGGAAATGTAGCGCTGGGCAGAGGGGAGAAGAGCAGCATCCTGAATGTTTGAGTTTTCTTTTTGCTCTAACACCATCAGGGAACAGTAGGATCATTTATCTTGGGTATTTCCAACCTTCCCACTTCTAATGCAAACATGGAGGTTTTTATGAGCAAACCAAGTTATATATAAGGCAGCTCTATATTCCTAAACACTGTAAAAAAAGCATTGCTTGTATTTTAAGTTTTCCATAAAATCGCCACCAAAACAATTTTAAAAAGGGAAAGAAAGAAAAGAATTCGCTTTTTCTTTGGATTCATAGTGTAGGACTATAATATGCTTTCCAGTTGGAAGCTAAGACTTACCACAAAAGGTTTCCTGGAATCTGGAGGAAAGTTTCTCGATGACCCCGTAGGTCTCCACGTAGAACACGTGCTCGTCCAGGGGCTCACTGGCGATCGTCTTGAGCGACTCCATGTCTGCCCGGCCCACGCCCACGGCATAGAGTTCAATACCAGCCGCCCTCGCCCGGGATGCCACCTCGTTCACCTGGTCCTGCGGCCGCCCGTCTGTCACAATGATGGCTACCTTGGGGATGTTGGAGCTGGGCCCCCGAGCTCCCGCCTCCACTGCGAAGGCTTTCTCCATCGCGGTTTGGATGGCCAGGCCCGACATGGTGCCTGTAGACAAGGGTGTGATGCGCGCCACAGCCTGTTTCAGGGACTGCTTATCCGAGTGGTTCTGCAGATGGAACTCGATCTTCACGGTGCTGGCGTAGTTCACCAGTGCCACCCGCGTGTCCGCTGCCCCAATGTCCAGGGTGTCGATGATCCGGGAGACAAAGGTCTTCACTTTGGTAAACTCCAAAGGCCGGACACTGCGAGAACTATCAATGATAAACACCAAGTCCAAGGGCTTGCTCTTGCAAACACCTGCAAGGAAGGGTGTGGGGAACAGAAGTGACTAAGCAGTGATCTGACCACAGTCAGAAATGAGGCCATTGCTCATACCCAGAATGCTCTGGGATTGGAGGTCAGACAAGGCAGCATCCCCTACCTCCAAATGCCACACTGTCTGCTCTTTCCCAAGCCCACCTCCCTTTGGGTTTTGAAAGCACATAGGCTTTCAAAATCACCTAGTGAGAACTCACACAGAGGTATGAGGTATCCCCAAATATCTTACCTGGGGGCTGGCTGAGCCCTGAAATTTCACTTAGGACCTCATCCCTCTGCTTCAGGTTTTGTTCTCAAAGTTTCTCTTGACTCTCAGGAATGAAAGAATTCTAGAGCCTTCTTGGGCACTTTGGCCATCTGAGGCAATGGGACAAAGTGTCCCTGCACCGTGTGAAAGGTGAACTGGCTGGGCCACGCTACACTCCACCCTGCCCACTTCCATGGGGGTGCACACTGCTCCAGACTAGCCCTGAGTCTCCCCCGTCTGGTCAATAAGCATCTTTAGTGAACTCTAGGGCTCAATTTGCCTAAGCTAGGCTGAAAGTAGGAAGAAGCAGGACAACTAATCTGATCCACGTTAATTACACTTCCAACTTTGTGGCCGTTTCTCTCATTTTAAGAAGCAGAGAGTGCGACTTGGTATCTATCCCACGGCCCTACCAAACTCTTAGCCATGCCTCTTTCATTTTTTCACTCACCGCAACTTTTTGAGGGCCTCCCCTGTATTAAGCCCTGGGGCTACAGAAGCAAAGAAACCATATTCCCTGCCCTCAAGAAATTTATATCTTTCCTACACTGAAAAAAAGCATTGTAGTTACATGATACACATTTTTCATTTGCACTTTCTCTTTTTTTTTTCTCAATCCTCACCTGGATATTTTTTATTTTAGAGAGAGTGGAAGGGGGAGAGAAAGAGAGGGAAAAATATCAACGTGATATCAGTTGCCTTCTGTACATGCCCTGACTGGGATCAAACCCATGACCCAAGTATGGGCCCTGACCAGGGATTGAACTCGCAGCCTTTTGGTGTATGGGGACAATGCCCCAACCAACCAAGCCACCTAGCTAGGGCTCACCTAAACTTTCTTGCTCCAACCAACCCAGCCATATGGCAAGGGCTCATCTATATTCCCTTATCCTTTCCCGACGATCTCATTTTATACCCCTCCCTCTCCTAATGGCCAAGATCAAGTCCAAAAGTCAGGACAGGCTCAGAGAGAGCTAGTTATTAAATGTCTTTTTTCAAATCATTCCTCCTTCTCTCCCAATACACAAATACACACACACACTCATCCTATGCACCAAGTCCTAAATGGAAATAAGATGCCTGAACATGAAGTGCCAATCAAAGCTCTTTCTCTTCCAAATAGGGCTGGAAGTTGACGCCGCTCCGAGGCACTCTCCTCTGGTGAGTAGGGGAAAGGTGGATTCACAATAAATTCCTGGGCCAAGCAGTTCATGACAGAAAAAAAGTCCTATGTGGGACAGGAATTATATCTCTCTATAGTTTTCTTTTAAAAACTGAAAAGTCCACGGCTGGTGTAGCTCAGTGGACTGAGCACGGGCTGGGAACCGAGGGGTCCCAGTTCAATTCCCAGTCGGGGCACATGCCTGGGTTGCAGGCCAGGTCCCCAGTGGGGGCCATGTGAGAGGCAACCATACATTGCTATCTCTCCCTCTCTTTCTCTCTCCCTTCTCCTCTCTCTAAAAATAAATAAATAAAATCTTAAAAAAAAAAAACTGAAAAGTATCCATTTGGTTTTATTCTGTTGCCTGAAGATATTCAATTAAGAAATAAGCAGTATCCTACTGTCATTAACACCTCAGAGACCGAAAGCGACCAACACAACAACTCTGGAAGTCAGAGGTGCAGAGGTTGCCTTTGGACCCATTTTACAGGGGAGAAGTCTGAGTCTCCGGGAGGTGTGAGAGCTAGAAAGTGGTAGAACAGGGATTGGACCACAGGTTTCCCAACTCCCAGCCCAGGGGGCTTTTCCCTCTGTGGTTGCCTCTCTCTGAGGCAACGTTTTCCACCACAAAAATCAACATTATCTCATGTGCCTAGTAAACATCCTGCTTGTTGACATTCAGCCACCACCCTGAAATAGGCTGCATGTCATGTATTTAGTTAAGTCAAAAGGAATTAAGTCCATTTAAAGAAAAAAACAACTCCAGAATTTCACTTCACCCCTCGGTTAGCACTGAGCAGGAGCGAGGGAGAGGGCCCATGCTGAAAACCCTCCCCGGAGACGGAGAGAGGTATGTTTGCATGACTGCAGTGAAAGGAGACTTGCGCGCTGATGTGAACCCGACCTCGGACTGCTTTCACCAACACCAAACGGTGTCCTTACCAATGTCAAGGTTATGTTTTTATAAGTAAACACACCGATTCCTTCCTTCTCCATTTGGTTTTTCACACGGAATCCCCCATGTGAAGTTACAGGGGCGGGGGGCCAGAAAAATGTCCCCACCCACAAAGATGTCCACGTCCCAATTCCCAGAACCAGTAAGTAGGCCACTTTACATGACAAAAGAGACTTCTCTGGTATTATTAAGGAAAAGACCCCAGATGGGGAGGTTATTCTGGGTCCAATATTACGAGGCTCCACAAAAGTGAAAGAGGGAGGCAGAAGAGGAGATCAGAGTGACAGAATGTGAGAAGGACCCAGTTTGCCTTCGGTGGCTTTGAAAATGGAGGGAAAAGGCCCCAGGCCAAGAAATGAGACTCATCCTGTACAATCTGAAAAAGGCAAGGAGACAAATTCGCCCCTGGATCCTCCCGAAAGAGACACAGCCCTGCGGACACCTTAATTTTAGTCCAGTGAGACTTCTGATCTACAGAATTCTTAGACAATGGATTGGTTTTAAGCCACTAATTTTATGGTAATTTATTACAGCAGCCATAGAAAACTAATGCAGGGGGCTGGTCTGGGACGGCAGGAAATCCTACGAGCATCTGGTTACTTCCTGTTTCATAGCTCCCTGGAAATTACTACTTGCCCAGCATTATTTGTGAAACTCACTCCCCTTTTCCAATAGCAGCTCTTTGATTCTCAGAACCAAGAAAGTGTCGTCTCCAGCACCCACCATCTCCCCTACCAGGCACCGCCACCCACCTACCCCCGAAAAAAAAGAAACCAAGAAAGTGAAAATCTGAATTTCCCAAAATGTTTCCATACTCACAATATTGCCAAATTCTGAGTTATGCTAAAAATAAAAGTCCGTTGCGAGGCTTAGCAATTTCAATTGCAAAGCGTAGGAATTTCTAAGGAATGCCGACGGAACTGGAAAAGGGAGGACTTCAGAAAGAGTGAATGTGATACTAATGAAAGGATCATCATTCAAGATCAGTTTGGATTCCAGGTAATAAAGGACAAGTGCTGCTTAGGGGGAACATGGCCGCCCCCCACAAAACCCTTCTTCCCTCTCCCAGACCCATTCCTAAGGGAGTGGGTCAGGACCAGAGGGAAGAATAACTTCTAGAAGAAAGGTTTTATCCCTATTCTTGGCCAGGAGCAACCAGCTGAATTTATCCCTCATGAACCCTGGCACTTCCTGGCTCACTTTTGAAATGCTGTCGCCATTTCAAATCCAGCCCGCTGGGGCTGGTGCAGGAAAGAATCCCTGGGTTCTTTCTCTGTTACCCAGAAAGGTGCAGGAGGGGAGAGACAACACGAGGCAACCTGAGGCAGGCAGCATCACTGGCCAGACAAGACTGGATACCCAAAAGCGGTTTGGTGCAGCCTCTCTCCAGCAAGACTGAAGCTGGAGTTTTGGTGATGAAGATTAAGTCTTACATAAACCATATTAAGAGCAGCAGAAAGACCCTTGCCCGGGATGTCAGAGCCCTGAGTTTTATTCTGGGCTCTGACACTGAGCGGCCGGGGCCCTTCAGTTTAACAAGCTTCAGTGTCCCATACTTGCTCTTGGGATTGTACGAGATGATTGACGCCTGGGTCCCTTCGGCTCTGTTGCTCTGGGGCCTTTTTCTGCCATAGGAGCCAACTACTGACTCGAAAAGGAAATGGAATTGTTGGCCAAAGACCCAAAGTGTTTTGGGTGTTTGAGGACCAAGGGGAACACAAATTGGAATTGGGGCCCAGTCAGTTGAATCAGAACATGTGGTCAGGGGCAGAACAGAAGCTGACCTGGCTGGTATGGCTCAGTGGATTTTGAGCACTGGCCTGCCGGAGGGTCGCCAGTTTGATTCCTAGTCAGGGTACAAGACTGGGTTGCAGGCCAGGTCCCAGGCTGGAAGCAGGTGAGAGGCACCAGCAAGGATGTTTCTCTCCCTCTCCATCTCACTCCCATTCCATCTCTCTAAAAATAAATTTAAAAAATCTTTAAGAAAAGAATCAGCCTCATGCCCTAGCTGGTGACTCTCTGGGTTGAGTGCCGGCCTGCAAACTGAAAGGTTGCATGTTCGATCCTCAGTCAGGGCACATGCATGGGTTGCAGGTTGGGTCCCCATTCAGGGACCAGCAAGAGGCAGCCTCTCCCTCTCTTTCTCTGACCCTTCCCGCTCTCTAAAAATAATTAAAATTATTTTATTTTATTTTTAATTTTTTTTAGACAGAAGGGAAGGAAGAAAGAGAGGGAGAGAAACATCAATGTGTGGTTGCCTCTCACGTGAACTCCACTGGGGACCTGGCCTGCAACCCAGGCATGTGCCCTGACTGGGAATCGAACCGGGACCCTCTGGTTCCCAGTCCGCGCTCAATCCACTGAGCTATGCCAGCCATAGCAAAATAAATAAAATCTTAAAATAAAATAAAAAAAGTTGAGACCAGGATGGTTATAAGACGAGTGGGGGGCACCCAGGGGTAACTAAAGTTTCCTTCCTGGCCTCACACCTCAGCCCCAGACTGGAAAGTCGAAATTCTAGCCCAGATCCTAGGTGAGACTGGGGCAGCCTGTGGGTTGGCAGGAGGGGATGAAGCCTGTCGCTCACTGAGTTGGGGCTATAGAGATGGAGCAATTTCCAGAGAACTCAAAGCATAATATCAGGAAGCCCTCGTTCAGCTGAAGCAGAAGTGGGCTGAGGCGCCAGTCCCCGCAGCTGCCCCGCCCAGATCATGGGGGCCCTTATCCAAGTTTGCGCTTCAGGAGACCCAGATCCCAGCCCTCTGACTCCCTCTTTTCTCTGAACCTCAGTTGCCCCACAGGATTCGTCCGGGAGGGGATTTTCTTCTGCACCACGGATGGCTCAGGCTGGGATGGAGAGGGAACACATCGATGCCCGGATGCCCCAGCCCACCCAGGCCAGGGTCACCCTCCCTTCGAGCCCCCTGCCTGGTGTCCCTCCCGGTGCGCCTCTCCCATCAGCCCGGGCTGTACCTGCGCCGCGGGTCCCTCCGGACTGGCCGGCCCCCGAATAGGGCGCGCCAGTGGGGACTGCTGGAGCGGGGCGGCGCCCGGGGCTGCCCCCAGGGCCATGGGTCCCCAGCCTCCGGAAGCCCGGGCGGGCCAGGGGACTGGGGGCAGTGGGGACGGCGGGGGACGGCAGCAGCAGCAGCAGCCAGAGCAGCAGGAGCAGTCCCGGGAGGCGGCGCGGCATGGTGTCCGGCGTCGGGTGGTGGCTCGCTGGCTGGGTCAGTTACGGGCCAGGGCCAGCGCCAGGGCGGCCGATTTAAAGGTCCCGCGGCCTGGGGCCCGCCCCGCCCAGCGGCTGCGAGCATGGATCCCCGCCCCCGGCCACAAGGTGCCCGCCCCGCGCATTCCAGCGGCACAAATAAATGTCTGGGCAGCTGGGCCAGGGAGGTGGTGCCAGGACCCCGGGCCCCCGCCCTGCTCTGTGGCCAGGACAGTGGCCTCTGGGCCGGCTCCTTCGGTTCAAACCCTGGCGGGGCCTGCCCTGGGCCCCAGCACGGGGGACCCTCCACTCCTGTCCCTACACCAGCCTGGCCTGACACCCCACCCCACAGCCGCGCCCCACTACCGGGCCCTAGCCCCAGCGGCCCCTCTGGCCGGTCCCCAGGATCCCAGCGATGAGGCCCGGGCTCGCCTTCCCTCTCCGTCCAGCTCTGCCCGCCTCAAGCCTTCATCCTGCTCCTCACACTACATTCCTTTCCCCAGCCAAGGCACCCACGTTTTGCTGTGGGCTCTCGGTTAAAAAATAATAACAATAAAGCCTCACAGATTCTGGCAGCATGAATAGCGATGCTTTCATCCCCGCTTCAAACATCTGCAAACACTACTGGACTTACAGGGGTGGGCAGAAGTATGTTACCGAAAATAGCAAGTCAAACACACAGCCCCCCGGGAGCGCCCTGCTAGCCTAAGGACAGGCAGGACTGCCCATACCCACAGACTTCAAAGCCTCCCCCCCACCCCCACATCCTCTTTCTGCTCCAGAACGTCAGGGAAAGGGAACCGGCTGAGGCGGGTCTGCCGCTGGCAAGGGCTGGCATGTGTGGGTTCTTAACTCCGTGCAGGAAAGATTTCACTAGACTCCAGGTGATTTAGGGTTGTTTTGAGAGTATGCTGATTGAAGCTGAGGACGGTGAAACAAAGGAACGGCTTAAGACAGAACAGCCAAGGGCCCGTTAGTAGTTGAGTGAATAAAGAACCGTGGTACATTTACACAATGGAATTCTACATGGCTCAAAAAAAAAAGTAACTCTCACCCTTTGCAACAGCATGGATGGACCTGAAGACTGCTATGCTACATGAAATAAGCCTGTCAGAGAAAGACAAATACCATGATTTCACTTATATGAGGACTATAACAAACAAACAAACAAAAAACCCTAACGAACAAAATACTAAGGAACTAACCAGCGCAATGCACTCTCTGGTGTAGCTGAGTGAAGTGAGCGCGGGCCTGCGATCCAAAGGGTTGCCGGTTGGATTCCCAGTGGAGTCGCAGGCCAGGCCCCAGTAGGGGGCGCACCAGAGGCAACCACACAAAGATGTTTCTCTCCCTCTTTCTCCCTCCCTCCCCCTCTCTCTCTAAATAAAGTCTTTAAAAATATATACACTAGGCTCTAATTATAAACATTCTTTTAAAAAAAATAGGGGTGGGGTAGGGCAGTTGGGTGGAAAAGGTAAAGGGATTTAAGAAAAAAAAACCCTCATAGACAACAGTATGGTGATAACCAGAGGGGAAGGGGAGTGGGGGGAGGCAGGAGGATAAATGGTGATGAAGGAGACAAGACGTGGGATGGTGCACACACAACACAACATACAGCTGATGAATTATAGAATTGTACGCCTTACACCTATATAATTTTTTAACCAATATTACCCTAATAAATTCAGTATTTTAAAAAAACCCAATGAATGCATAAATTAGTGGAACAACAAATCGATGTTTCCCTAAAATCAGTTAAGTAAAAATAAATGTTAAAAAAAACCTGAACATTTAAACATTTATCTTTCAACATTATCTGTACCTGAATTTTAGAATCAAATATACGAAGTCACATATTAAAGCTTCCCCCTAGCACCAGCAGAAAGGAAAACACTACCAAGGCAAAGTTTTGGCACATTTACTAGGATATTTAACTGTTATGTAACAGCAGATTTTCCTCTACTGCAAAAAATGACCCCTAGAATCACAATTTCTCCCCTTCCTTGAAAGAAATGATTGGGATTAAAACACTGACTGTTCCCTATTAAGTCGAAGGCCAGAGTCCTTTTCCAGAAGATACATCTGCTTCCAATGTACTGGTGGCCCATCACCTCCATCCACCCCGCGGGTGAGAACAACACTCAGTGTTAAGCTTGGCTGTGGGTAGTAGGCAAACTCCTTTGCATCTACCTCCCTGTCCCCCCCCAACCCCCCCCCAACACCAACACTAAAAGGAGCCCCATGGGTTCGGGGGAAAGGACTACTAACAGTTGGGTTAATACCCAAATGCTGCTTAGTGTATCTTCAGTTGAGAACAGAATTAAACCAACAGTAACAAAACTTGGAAGATCTCTCATGAGACTTCCATTTCAGCTTTTGTGCAGAAAGTGAGACTTGGCCCACAGAAGTCACCCGGGATTCTGAAATATTCTAAAGCCATAGTCACTAAAACATCTCCCACTACCAAAACCTGGGAATACTCTCATACAATTATACTTCTTTTTCCCCCTCAGTTCAAGTTTAACAGAAACCATAGATCACAAGGGGACGCCCCACTACTGCTCCAATCGTTCAGGACACTTCCTCACAGGGGTGTCCAACCTTTCAGCGCCTCTGGGCCACACATTAAACACACACACACACACACACACCCCCAAAACTGGCAAGCCAAAAAAAAAAAGGTCCATGCGTAATTCTCATGATAACCACCACCAGATAAGCAACAAACGTCCTCAAATGCAGCCCATGCAGCCCATGGGCCGCAGGTCCGACAACCCTGCTGGAGGAAAAGGCCCGGCCTGTGCCATGCCACATCTAGGCTGAAGATCACGCTTTAAGCAAGAGGCTTTGTTCTCATGGCAGTCCTGTCCCAGGACCCTCAAGGGACCCGGTGCTCACTTCTGCTTAGACGTATTCCTTGCTCTTCTGCCCAGGAGGCTTGATGGCATCATTGCCAGGTTTCCAGCCAGTGGGGCACCCCACCACTCCCACCATGTACCAGTGAACTTGAAGGCCATAGCTAGTCTGTCTCATCCACAGGGCGGCCAACAGGGAAATCATTCACGGCAATCTGTCGAAGGCGACCTTTATCATCAATGACCGAGATCCTCTATCGGCCTTTAAGACCCCCCAGTCCTGAGTAACAGTACACTTGGGGTCTTGACACCAAGGGAGCCATCATGGGTCCCAGTCCTAGTTTCTTGGGTGTGTTGATCCGTGCTAGGTGACGGAGGAGAGAATCCAGATGGTCTGACCACCTGGCGGTTGAGTTTCTTAAATTCTTCTGCCCGAGCACTGAAAGCAAGGATCTCCTTGGGACAGTCAGTCAGGAAGGTAAAGGGAGCGCCCATCCTTCCCCCATAGTCAAGACAGACTAGTGTCTGAACGTTCAGCACAACAGACGGAGCTTTGAAGTTGGGGACAGGGTGCCCAATGTTGGCACTTTCTGAAGACATCTTGCTATCAGCAGCTCTGAGACGAAAACACGAAGACCGGTCAGAAAGAAGCCACGCCCACTCGTATTTTGGTGGCGATGGCAGCAGCTGTTCCTGAAAGTGAGACTGCAGCCAAACAGTCCCGTTCTCCCTTCTAAAAACATGTAAAACATACTTGTCAACATACTAGATAAGCATTCTCACTGCTGCTTTCTTAGCGAGTGCAAAGTGGAGTATTTTAAGGAGAAAATTTTAGTGGTGGGGTCCATCGCTTCTGCGTCTTTTTGGTTCCCCTCTGGAGGTCAAATGATGCATTTTAACGTGAACCGTTCTTCATGAACTCATTATCCAACTATCTATCTCAACATAAAAAAAAAAACATAGCTTGCTATACCACCCATATAACTTTTCCATCATACCATTAATTTCTGGCCTGTGATTCAAGTAATATCCTTTCCGTAACTTAAAAAAATACTTCTGAGTTACCGGATTAAAGAAATGCTTTCTAATGAAAAGTATAGCATGGTAGTCTCGAAGTATCAAAATCCGTGGCAGTCTGAGTTTATTATAATGGAAAATGTTAGGTTTTACTACAAAAAAAAGAGTAACAGACTTCTTAAAAATGACAACGGTAAATTTTAAGAGATTTATTAAAGCATCTTATCACAAAGATGAAAACACATACAAACTAGAAACATGCAACTATCATCTTCCACAGTCAGGTTAAAATGTTGCGTATTTTCCCTGTTTTCATAGCTAAAAACATCAGATCTTATACCCAACTCACTCACCCTGAATATCTTATTCATTTCTCCTGAAAATATCCAGGGCAGCAAATAACCAAAATGCAAACTATTATATAAAGAAAGTGCAAAGTTAAAAAAGGAAATGTGTAGAGAACACCCCTTCCCACCCCCCAATGAAAGGCAAACAATGGCACTTTGCTCTTGCTTATCCTAGATTGTCTTCAAAACCTACTAAAATGTAATAGACTTAACAAAAACCCTGACTTTTAATAGATGTCCAAAAAGCTTGTTAGTGTTTGAAAATAAATGCTTAAAGGAAAATGTAGTTTATATCAAAAAAGTTTGAAGAGCCCTGTATTGCAGCATTCTGTAAAATAAACAAGACGAAAAGCTGGTATAGGGTTTATTGACAAAGGCAGAGTCTTCAGGCAGGTATGTAAGGAGGCGGCGGCTCTTTCTCAGGCATCTTCACTGCCATTTCATAGGTTGGCAAAACATACTGGGGAGAGAAAAAAATTTCATCAGACTTAATTCTCCTTTCGAATCCTACTTGGAATAATTCAGCTTTCAGATTTTACAAGCTGGAGAAACTGTCAGCTGAGTGGTTCCTGAGAGACGACTAGTAACCTCGAACTTCACACCCCAGGTGAGATACCTGATCTAAGACTGCTAGAGGGGGAAGGGGAGCGGTAGGGGGGAGGGGGGATGGATGGAAGGAAGGAAGGGCAAAATGTTGCCCCTGAACGGACCCTGATGGGCTACCAAAATACCTTGAGAGGAAGTATGTGCCTCTGCTTCCTGCTTCCCTGCCCCCCCCCCGCCCCCACGAACTAATAAAGTGCCAGTGGTGCCAGCGGCACCTCAGGGAGCTGGGACCCAAGACAAGGGCCCGGCTGACCCATGCTGAAGGAAGCCGCCAATCAGATGCTGGACCTGAGATTCAACACCATCTACAGCCAAAGGATCAGGAACTTGTATCATTTCTCCCGGGGGAAGGACACGTCTGTGCAGGGGAGCAGCGTTCTAACCTGACTCCCGCTGTGACAGGCAAGCCCTGTATGGGCCACACACTCGACACGCTGGAAACTTGGCCAGAGGAGAGTAGCAACCAGAGGGCCCCAAGTGTTAAGCATCCCCCAAAGATCCATGGAACCCATTCATTCACGTCCCCACAGAAAATCAGCTACTCTTTGGGGTCATACGCATGGTTTCTGAAAGCAAAACAAGGATGGTACCTCTGTCCTCAGAAGCTCCGGAAGCCACGAGCCTGGCATGGATCGCACTGCTGCTTCCCGTCTACTCTCCCCCCAGAATAAAACACTCTTGGGAGCAGTACGAATCCCACCTAACACCCGAAGTGAATGAGATCAGTAGGGCAGGCCGTCTCTTGACCACACACCAGGACTCCAACTGAGAAATACTCAGTCTTATGGAGTTAAGCTGTTCATGCCTTAAACCAGTCATAGCATTAAAGAGAAAGTCAAGACCCAAGTTCTTGAGAATGCTCAATAATGGCCAGCCAAGTTTAAAACCAGGAGGAGGTCAGTCACCTGTGGAGGCGCTTCAAAAGCAGGGTACACAGCAATCTCTGGCGTGTTTCTGTTGTTGATGTATTTATAGCAGTTCCAAACACAGTTGATTAGATAAGCCTAAAAGAGTTCAAACAAAATTTATACACGCTGGAACGCAGCGGACCACGTGTTCTAAGGTAAGGGGACTTACGATGCTTTCCCCGCACTTCTCTACAGAGAAGGAAATGCCGTTCACGGGCCAGGCCCTCCCCCTACATGCTGTCACCTAAATGTCTCAAGTTTTGGAGGTTTGTTTTTAAATCCTCATCCGAAGGAGGGAGAGAGAGAGAAACATCGATGTTGGAGAGAAGCACCGACTGGCTACCTCCCGATGCACCCAGCCTCGGGAGTGAACCCCGCAACCCAGGTCTGTGCCTGCCGGCAGTCGAACCCACAACCCTTCAGTCACCAGACGATGCTCCAATCACTGAACCACACTGGCCAGGGCTGATGTCACAAGGTTCATCTTCATCATTTTACAGACACACCCGAGTTGGGGTTTCAGGTCTGATAACCAGTGTGCCGAGGACGGTCTGTTTCTGACCCTAGGGATTTTAGCCGACCTTCAATCCAAGTCATAAACCACTTCTAAACATACGGTAACCCCTACTTAGGAAGGATTCCAGCATTTCCAACCACTCTCTGCAGACAAGAGGGAGGACATTCCCTAGATATTCTCCCTACTTTGGGTCCAAATCAACGCTGCCACTTTCTGTGAACTCTAGAGAGACAAGGCAACGGGGAGGTTTAGACGGACAGCATCACAGTCCAACGGGCCCCTAAGCATTTAGCCAGAAACTCACCTTAAAAATAATGAATGAGACAAGGAACAGAAGAACAATGGACACGAGGCAGCTGGAGTCCAATGCCAGGAGGTCATCTTTGTAAGGAAAATCAGGCTATTTAAAAAACAAACAGGGGTTGGTGAAGAGGCAGAACAGAGAATTTTTAGGACAGTGAAACTATTCTGTATAACACTATGAATACATGTCATTATACATGTGTCCAAATCTAGAGAATGTCCACCACATATGAAACCTAATGTAAACAATAACTTTTAGGTGACGATGATGTTCACGACTGTGGCAAATGTACCACTGTGGTTTGGGATGTGGCCAGTGAGGGAGGCGGTGGGGGTGGGGGATATACAGGAACTCTCTGTACCGTGTTCTATTTTGCTGTGACCTTAAAACTGCTCTAAGAAATAAAGTTTATTTAACACACACACACACACACACACACACACACACACACACGTGTAACTCAGCCACAGCATTTGCATTTTGAGGTAGCCTAAAGAACATGATATGAATACAAAAAAGGTAACAAAGTCAAGAACTGATATTCTAATAAAAACTTATATACAGAATTTAACTCAAAGTACTTTTAAGCCTTATCATTAAGGCATGTTTTTGATCACTTAAAACACATTTGTTTGAATACTCAGAATATTCGTAAGGGTCTAAATTAAGCTCAGTTTCTTCTCACTATTTTAAACATCTTTCTGGCCTTTGGAAAAATGTATGTCCTATATAGAACTCCAGATTTGTCCCCGGGTCACTGAGTCGGGAAGTGCTGATGTTTGTATCTACATTCCGTGGGCCACTCAGTTTAGGGCTTACAAGCTGGCCAACAGAGGAAGCACCTTCCAGGCTGAGAGACCAACTGAGTAAAACAGGGAGCAGCCAGCGAGGTCTGTAAAAGGAGTGGTGGAAAATTCATTTTTATGTCCTTCTATATAGCTCATTTAATTGTTTTAAACTTACACATTTTTAATGAGCATGTCAACACAAATTATCTTACATTTTCATAAAAAAAGCAGCACAAAGAATTTCCAAAGGACTTAAAAAAAAAAAAGAGAGAAGAGAGAAGAAAGAAATATCCACACACCAACCCCAAATCCTAGTTAAGTGTCCTTTCAGGACAAAACTGTTGTTTAAACCTTCCTCTATAAATAAGAAGGAAAAATACACAATGGAACCAGCTCAGGGGGGAGCGCTGGGATTTTATCCGGAAGGCTTGCCTGTCCCAGCCAGAGAGGACATGATCAGAGAAAAGCGCGCTCAGAAGGCTGCTGACCAGACCAACAGGGCCTGCGTGCCACCCACCGTCACCCTCCGTCACGGCGGTGTGCCAGCCACCAGTCATCGCTCAGTCCCCTCGAAGCACGTCCCTTCCTCCCTCAAGGTGCCTCTCCTACCGGAACACTTCTCCTGTTCTTTCCCTATCTGAACTCCTACCTGGAATTTCATCTCACTCCCCAGCCCAGGTCTGACACCGGTGTCACATCCATTCACAGAGCAGCCCACACGCTTCCTGTCCAGCTGTCATCACACTTTCAATTCAGTGACTGTCAGTTTCCCGATTCCTTCACAGAAAGCAAGTTCTGACATATCCCTAGGATCTAGCAGAGCGCCTCGCACGTAAGAAGCAATCAACAAATGGTTTTTTTTTTAATGAACAATAAACTTGGAGGTATGCAAGATGAACTAGGCAAATAATCTGAAAGTGGGGAGAACGTTCTTAAAAGGTAGAATTTTTTAAATGGACCTGTGTTGCAGGCCGCTTTACACCTGATCCACGAGCACTGATTTTTGGAGGACCAACCCACATCCATTTCTTGGCACAGTCAGAATGGGTGGGATGCCTCTGCACAGCAGAAGGCGACCATGGGCAGTCCCACTAGCAGTCTCACTCTTTGCCTGCTTGTTGGCCATCCCCCCACATGAAAGGGTTAAGAAGAATTAAGCCATTTAGCAAACCAGCAACCTGAACACTAAAAGCAGAAGCAACTGCTAATTGCTAGAGAAGCCATTTACTAAGAAATATCTAAACAGTTCTTTCCAAAGCTAGAAATGTATTACTGAGCAGGAATGTTTATTACTAAGACTAGATAAATAGGGAAGTTAGGAAGCTTTTAGCTGAAAACAGTAGATTTTAGTAAAAGGTTAAACATAAAGACTAGTTTTACATCTCAGAGAAATCTAGAGAGGCCATCTAACTCCTGATAGGCAGCCAAACATCTAAGCCCTGACAAATGTAGTTAATGGTTAAGGATGCCTTTGCCTACGTGACATTCCCCTTAAATCTGACATTCCCCTTAAATCTCGAAAGGACAAAGAGCAACCTCTGCATACATCTTTAACTCAGAGAGATTTAAGACTTTGAAAATATATGTTTAGCCATTAACTAGGACCTAGAGTTTTGTAGTTTAATACTATTTCCTGGCTAATAGGTAGATTAGCAAACCTCCTTATCATAGCATCCATTTGTTTAAGCCCAGGTGAAAATTAAAGTACTCTTGTATGTCAACCTTTTAGAGCTGTTAATAATTTGTAGTTCTTTCTACTGATTGTAAAAAGAAACCTCTTAAAAATAAAGGAGATTTTTCTGTGGTAGTTCAGTCAGTGGGAGAAAGCAAAGACTCCTGACTGGGCCTCCAGAGCTTCAGAGAGAGTGTCTGGATTCTTCCATTCACCCTGCCGTCCATCCTCCGGTGTCCCGAAGAAGTGTGGCGGACAGCCCTCCGCAGACCTGCATTTATCTGGACCCCCCCAGTTCCTTCCAGACCCTCCCCTGGCCCAGTGCCCCTGCCTGTCCACCACACAGCACTTCATCTGAGCTGCTCATTCACCGCTGAGCTGTGACAGCTCTAGTTCATTATCAGATCACATGTTCCTGTCTTGACTCCCCAGTTCATGGTTAACTCACTGTTGCACACGGGGGGGGGGGGTATTTTTATATCTATACCATTCACCAACAGTTTGCCTAGAACAGAATGAAGGATATGGTAGGCACTCAAATATTTGTTATGAATACCTGCAAAACCAAAAAGCTAATACTTTAACGAGTGCCAAGTAAGTCAAATTATCATTCTTTTAGTTTCCTCAAAATAAAAGTCAAGCTACTCCTTAAATTTTACAATGACCATTTTAAGGGACTTTTAATGTTGGATTATCCAAATGGTATGGTAAAAAGGTATTCTATTTTCATCTTACTAGTTTCAACATGTTAGGAGCAGTGATATTATTTCAGAACCACTTTAAAAATAAATAGGGTTGGTTAAAATAAAAATAGTACCTAAAACTGACTCAGAATATCAATTTAAATATTTTACCTAGAATAAAAAAAGTCTAACTCACATCCACACTTACCAATTGATCCAGATATTCTTTGATTCTTGGCAAGTAAGTGAGAGAGCTGATAGCAACCAGGCAACTGAGGACAAAGTCAAACAGCCGGTAACAGAAGAAGGGAATGAGCCAGCCCACTTGATACTGAAGGAAAAATAATAACCATAACATCACATCACATGTGTGAAACCACTAAGTGCTATTCAGTAAAGATCGAACTCCAAAAGTTGAAAACACAGAGTACTTACAGAAATTGCTCCATACACCAGCATTGAACTGATTATAAACATAAGAACGGAGACGGCAAAAAGCACACAGGCATTATCTAAGAAAACAAAAACCGAAATCTAATTAAGCTATTATATAAAAAGAACAACTCTTCATGACAAAGTAACATTTTGAAGCTAGCTTACAAACGTCTACGAATTTTTAAGATTGGCTATGAAAAATATCTAAGCCAAAAGGGTTAAAAAAAGAATCTGCCTTGGCATTAAGTAATGAAGCTTAACAAATTCGCACCTTTGTTTTTCTTGTTAAATTGCTACAACTCCCTGACACTTCCTAAAGTTGGCACACGAACCAGGTACCCTGCTAGGAGGACAGATCTCTGCCCAGAGGCTAAGAGGTGCAGGCAGATCACTGTAATCCAATGTGGCAAGTGCCACAACAGAAGCAGAAACAATCAGCTTTGCCTGGAAAATCAGGAAAAACTACATAAAATAAATAGCACACGTTGGGTCTGGTGAGACGAGCAGGGTTCATCCTAAGGGAGAGACTGGTATTTGCTTCAAAGACACATGTATTAAACCAAGAAAGGGCCTCAGATGCCCCCTCTTGGCTTAGATAAAACACACAATCTGAAATTCAAGGTTGTCCATTAATTAACCCCCTCCTTCCCCATCCCAACACCCAAACTCACTGCTCTGCATTCCTTCACCTTGGCTTCATTGCTAATACTTTACCGAGTGTCAAGTAAGTCAAATTATCATTCTTTTGTTTACTCAAAAAAAAAGTCAAACTACTCTTTCAATTTTACAATGACCATTTTAAGGGACTTTTAATACTGGATTATCCAAATGGTATGGTAAGATATTCTATTTTCATCTTACTAGTTTCAGCATGGTAATTAAGAGTAGTGACATTCTTTTAGAACACTTTAAAAATAGATAGGGTTAGTTAAAATAAAAATAGTACCTAAAACCGACTCGGATATCAACTTACATATTTTACTTGGAATAAAAAGTTCTCTGCTCAACTCCTTCTCAGATTGTTCCCCGTCTCTACCTTAACCACGTTCACAAATTTTCTCACAAAACACCCATTTAAGTTTAAAAAAACGACTAAACCACACATGACTGGGTGAGTTCCCTGTAACCTGATGTTGATTCTGAGACTCTGGGTCGACATTAAGCACGTGAAGGGCACTAATGACGGACGACTAGAGTAACTGCTGAATATTCATGCCACTGGATACATGTCACGCATCCTCCTGGCACCTGGCAGTGCAAACATCATCAGCACTTGGCACTGCACTCTACCTTTTCCTGGAGGACACGGGAGAGCTGAACGTCAAGGGTTTAAAGGACTTCCCTGCTGCAGCATGCAAAATGGCACTCAGAGGGAACAATTCAGTAAGAATTGGAAGAAAACTTTAGAATTCAAACAATCAGCTCTTAACAATCTATTCTGGAAAACTACACACTTATTTTGATTTCTTACAATATTAAAATAATTAAAGTGAAGTTCCAGGTCTTCCACTGGAGCAACAACTTGCAAAGCGGGGAAAAAATCAGGTGGCAGGTGGGAAATACATGTAACGCCTAGAACAAGAGATACTCCAGTGTTTGTGAGTCAGTAAAGCAAACAAATATGAAGGCTAGATGCCCACATAGGAACCTCAGGTTTCCACTCACCGACACATTCAGGAACCTCCTTTAGGAAGCAAAAAGGTCACTAAAAATAAGTGTTTATCCATTCTCAAGGTCAGTAAAAATAAGGATGATATTTACATTTGAAAAACAGCTTGCGTCTGTTGCGGCAGCATTTCAGATATACTGAGTACATATCCTGTTTAGCTGATTAAAAACTAATCACAAACCCTATTATTTAAAATTGATCATGAGGCCGACCATCAGAAATTAACTTGCCATTTAACCTGGCTCTGTAGGAAAGTCAAATTTCAACTTCCAAAGAAACATAAACTACCACATGACCAAAAACTATGCATTTTTTTATTGTCTCAACCAATAAGGGCTTTTGAAGAAATAACCAACGAAAACCGGCAATGAATACACCTGATCCTCCTGACGGCAGCCACGACACTCACGCAGCACACACACACCCGCGCCTCCGCCCTGCACCTCTGGCCAGGGCTCGGAGCCTACTGGATGGCCTACGTGGACCCTGGCAACTGCATCTTTTTCTACTCTCTGATTTTAAGGAAAACACACATGACGAGGGAAAAGCCTGACATGAGTAGGTTCAGTAATATCTTACAGTCTCAAATAAAATTTTATAAATACCAAAGATGGCCATTAGAAGCTAACACTTTATCATTCCATCCTGGATTTTTAAGTAAAAACAGACTACTCAAAAGAAATGTCTGAAGGGATGTTTCTAATGTTCCTGGTAGTTCTTCTATCTCATTTGATGACAAAAATTAAAGGATTATACTGTATCTCTGAGAAGACAATCAAGACACTTATTTTTTTTAGAAGGAACTTTAAAAGCATGTTGCTGGTTGCTGGTGTTTTCACACAATGGCTGGCAGACGCCCACACAATGCTACAGAGTTCCTGGAAACAGAGGGTCAGCCCTGTGGGCAACGAATCGTTTAAATTAGCCACCACATTGTTTAAAAAGCAACTTCATAAATGGATCAGAGCAGGTCATAAATGTAATGAAAAAACTAATCATTCTAAAAATGAGCTTTAAGATCCTGTAATATTATGTATATAACATATTCAAGTGAACTGAGAACACTCTTCTGAAGTAAAATTTTTTTTAAATCAACATACAGGAATTATTCACACTGAAAAGTCTGAGGCATAATTTTCTGTTCAAATATTAAATTTCTAACATAATTTATAATAATATAAAATTTTAACTACAATTTTTCTACACTTGTATTATAGAGGAAGATAAATAATGAAAATACTGCTATCAGGGAATAGGTTTAAAAAGATAATTTTCTATAAATGTCCTACAGTTACTCTATTTTTAATTCCACTGTTAAGTCTGTCTTCATCTAAAAGAAACATATTTAGAATTGTGACCCTAAGCAAAAGATATCACCAAGTATTCAAACAAGTCCTTCTTATGTTTACTACGTCTTTCTGTTCCATGAGCAAACCTCCCAACCCTGCCAGTCTTTTTCTAATTCCTTCCTTCCCTCTGACCCCACAGCACCCGACGGGAGTCAAAGGATACAACCCAACTTCTCAAAAATCTTCTCGTCGTCCAGTCCATTTCCTGACTAGAAATGCTCAATTATAACCCTCACTGAGTATCTTCAAAAAACCCACAAAACACTTTTCTGCCTCAGCAATTAGAGTAACTCGAACATAATTAATCCTTTCCTAAATAACAAGTATATGTGTGTGTGCAATTCGCAGGAGACATTTTCAATGGAAAACATACCTGCCATTCTCTCAGTTGAATAGTAGTTGCCAATGACTTCATACTGAATGTTGACAGATGGCATTGAGTTTGGATGAGTTACCTCCACAGTCAGCAAAATTGCCATCAACAGGTTTACCACCTACGAAAGATATTATTTTATCAATTACATTATTAATCAGGAAGCAGCCAGTCTTCAGCACAATCTTAGATGTTGTCCATACTTAAAACTGGAGACTACCTGTGAGATAAAATATGCAATACCACTATTAAGAATAGTTTTAAGATAAATATTTCATAAAGTTAAAGTATAAACTTAATTGTTTCAGATCAAAGATAACTGATTGATTTGATTCAATACAATAAAACAGAAATTAAAAATAAAGGATGGCGGCAAACTGTTCATATTCACATATTCATATACTAATCTCGGAATTTCTGGTTTCGAAGAAGCTAGCTCATCCAGTGCACTTATCCATCAGCTCACTGTAACAGCCATCGGACAAACACGGAGGGATGGGCAAAAGTGGTGGGTTTACAGTTGTTCATTTGGAAAAAGACATGCAGGTTATGATTATTACAACAGCTTAATTAACACAAAAGAACATCACTCACAACTACAAATCTGCTTTTGCCCACCTCTGCATAACGATGACTGATCAGGTAAGCCTGAAACCCCTTTGCAGTATCTCCCACCCAGGGACAGAGAACTACTACTTCTTGACTAAAGGGTTTCAAGACTAAAAAGCTTTAAAGACTTTCCAAGATCTGACTGTGTCACTTAACTTGCACCTACTGGTCTAAACTCTACCCTTGGAGAAGATCCGCTCCCCCTTTGGGGTAAGCGCCCCTCTGACACCCAGTGCGGCTGGGTGTGCCTCCACACGTGTCCTTTCCAGAATAAACACGCAGGCACTTGGCTGCTGCTCTCCCTAGCACACGGCCCCGCTGCCTCGCGAACTCCTCTTTGCTCGCCTACCTAGACACGTGCACAGTGTACTGGGCACGCTCCTAAAATGGGCTGAGCTGGGCCTGGTGAGAACACATGGGGGTCTCGGCTCCCACATCCTCACTACCAGTTTCAGTTAATACAGCATGAAATCACAATGGCCTAAACTTCTTGAGTGAGAGTAACTTCCCCAAACCCCTCATTCCTTTTCACACTCGGCTGATGCCACGACGCTACCACCTGTGCCTGTCCCGTTGCATTCTGAGGCCAAGCATAAGCCCTCACACACATTTGCAATCCAATGTCACCGTATCACACTCCTGCCTGTCAAGATTTTTCAATTTAGATTCTGACACCCTAAGATTTCCCATCTCTCAGCACCCCACGTGTGAAAACATAATCAGCATTTCCCTCTACATCACTAGCAAGAGAACAGGGGGAGGACAAAGCTATATTTGAATACGATTCTTTATCTGACCCAGAGGAACACCTTGAGACTTTGTCAAAAACCTTGCTGAAAAGTCCAACATAATTGGTGAATTTCCTGGGTGGTAGGGTGGGGTTTGCAACTCTATTTAAAAAGGAAATACCCACGCCTCTAGTTTTGAGGCTCATGTTTCCCTTAAGTGCTCAAAAGTGATGTTAATGACTTCACAGAAAACCTCACCTAGAACTGGAGTGAGCCTTCACCATCTAAAGTTCACAGAACCCATCTTCTTCCTCTTTTTTGAAAATCTGAACATTTGATACTTTCAAGGAATGTATGAGTCTTACCAATAGTATTTTAAACAAACTTTATTACGTAGCTCTTTCCTGTCCACCCTGAATGATAAGTAACAGTTTTATCAGGGCTTAAATTTTCCTGGAGGTGTTTATCAGTCTAGGGTGTTACACATTCTAGACAAGCAACCCAAGTTTTTATCTTTAAATAAGGTTAGGTAATCTAAACAATGTCACAGGGTCAAGTACAGAATCAACTAATATTTCTGAAGGTACACTACCTACCAAGTACAACGACATGTATTACTTCACTTATTTATATAAGTGAAGTAGATATAACTAAAGCCCATTTGCTGATGTGGAAATTAAGGTTCAAAAAAGCACAATAGTTCATTTAAGTTCACTGAGCAGATAGAGGATGCAGCCAGGATACAAATCTGGTACTTTACAAGACAGCCTGCTTCTTCACACTACATTCCTAAGCACCTCCTGTTTGGGGGTCTTTCCAAATGCAAACCCATTATCCAAGGGTATAAAATATGTATATTTAACTCTCCAAATAAATGTTCAGTAACATGCCTTTTTTCCTTGCACTGCTCAAAGGCAAGGTCCTCATTCCTCAACTCCTGAAAGGCCTTAAAAGAGAAAATCACATTTGCGAAAGGCGGCCCCCCAGTTGAAGGCTGATTTTTTAATTGTCCATTGTCGTTGCAATGGGTGTGACCAGTGTAAGAGTAGGAGTTAATATGATTAGATGAATTATTGAACAATCAGATACATCTACCAAAGTTATAGATTCTGTTTAAGGAAATCAGCTTGGAATCAATTCAGCAAACTCTCTGCTAAACACAGTACAGGCATAGTTAGAAAGCTCTGAACAAAGAAACAATCTTCTGTCAAGAAAAACATGCAAATTCAACTACCAAATGAAGGAAATAACACACTCAAAATATTTAGAAGTCTAATATTCCCTTAATATTTGTGTTACATGTAGGATTTATAAGAATGTCTTCTCTTCCACGGATAAGTCAGAATCGTCCACTATTATCTTCTAGTATTTATGACACCTCAAGTTTCAGTGTGAGTCATACCCCTAAATAATAAACAAAACAAATCATAGGTCTAATCAAAAGGACCAAGAAATGGTAAAATAAATTTCAGTGTTACTTCATTAAAAGCTCACACAATTTTTCAAATCTTCATTGAGTTCATTATGCTCCATTAGGTCACCATATTTCATTAGGACCCCAACTTACATTTTAAGACACTAATCTGAAAAACCCACCCTTGTGACCTTAAAAGACTCACCAGTACATACCTATCCTGTGCTCAAATATAGGCCTGTACTACTCACTTTTGATTTCAGTTGATATTTCCAAGTTCCATGGAGCATTTTTCAAACAGCACATAAAACTAACTTTATAGTCTTGCAGTATAAAACTTCTCTGAAGATAGCAAGTATGTACAATTCCAGAATATTTATTCCCAATTCACTTTTCCCTTTATTGTACTTAATAAAGAAAATCAACAAAACTGTAATTAAAACAATTAATTTCTAAAGTAATACACCGAGTTACAGAACGCAGCAGCTATGCGCTTGTGTTAACGCCGTGGGCAATGGACACACCACGTAACGTGGGCATAGTGCCACACATTTACTGGGTCAAACAACGGGATTTGCATTATTTTGAAAACCTTTTGCATACCTTATATAAGTAAACAAACAAGAAATGCCAGATGGATTAGCTTTCACTTGTTACAAAGAAACAGCATCAGATCTGCGCAAGCACTAGGTCTGGAGAGAGTTACTCTTCTTTGCTTTCTCATTTCACTGCCACATCCACACAGAAGATTCTTTTGTGGACTGGTGTCTGTTTTTTAATTATTATTCTTTACTTTGCCCACAGCATATTTTGCCACAACCCAGTATCTGCAGAGACTATAATTAAAGCAACGTGTTGGCTTCAGAGCATCCCGATAAGGGACACATAGGCAAAGAGAGGAGGATCCACAGGGAACCAAGGGTACAGCCCCCATGTCAGCAAAAAACCTCACCGGATAAAGATCAAAAGTAACTATCTTTACATTTTCAACTAGTGAAGAGATGAAGGGAAAAACTCATAGACAACATCACGGTGATTGCCAGAGGGAAGGAGGGGGAGAAGAGGGTAAAATGGGGGTCAATGGTGAGGGAAGGAGGCTTGACTTGGGGTGGTGAGCAGACAGTACAATATACAGATGATGTATTATAGTATTTCCCCCCGAAACTTACATAATTTTGTGAACCAATAGCATCCCAATAAATTCAATAAAAAATAAAATACAAAAAATTACCCAAAAAATGTTTAATTATAAAATTTAAATTATAATAAATGTGTATTATAGGTATGTTGTTGTTTGCCCTCGTGTGCAATTACAAATGAGTTATTCTTCCTGTTTCTTTGTAAGTGACAATTCATTTAACAAAGGTCTAATGAATACTTCAAGTGTTCTGATTAACAAGTTAGCTACCACACTCATTTTATACAGTAGAACGTATCAGCTTCCTCCTTCAAGGAGAACATCTTATGTGGGGAGAAAAATAAGAAAAAGATAATTAGACAAAGGGGTACTAAGTATTATTTAAAAGGACATACAAGAGATATGTAGAAACTTTTCCAGGTACAAGTGAGAAAACCAAATCCCTCTGGTTGGGAAGCAAAGAAAATTTCACCAAGAAAAAACATTTTAAAAATGTTAACCATTTAGCTAACCATTAAAAAATTAACCAAAATTGGCAAAATGTTAATGATTGAAGCCAGGTGATAAGTAACGGAAGATCTTTATACTATTTCACTGTTTTCGTATTTTTTGAAATTTTCCTTCATGAGGTTTTTTAAGAGTCGGGGGAAGAAGATCGTTTCAGGGAGAAGAAACAGCATCTGCAAAGGCACAGCAGCAGCGTGTGCGAGGAAAGACACTAACTCTGAAATACAAACAAGCCGTTCTTGTATAACGGAGGCAGGGGTGTGGGCTGGAAAGGAATGCAGCTTGAGGAAGCCAGTCTCCACTTCTCTCCCTGCTACCTGACTTCAGATGGTTTATGTTTAAGACACTCATAAAAATTGGCCACGTATTATACAGACAATAGGGTTCACCCTTTCCCAGGGAAAGACGGATAACTTCAAAATAAATTATGTTGCCCAATGAAATAACATTAGTCATATATTAAATCTTTTCAAGACCTAAAATTATTCCAAATGCGCGAAAGGCCTTCTTGTGGCACACCATCAACACGGAGGACACCTGCAGCGGAGTTTTAAGCCTGTTTTCAATCATTCAATAAATAACATTACACAGTAAATACACCACATAAGAAACTGTTGTTTAATAATCATGTCTTCAAGTTCTTTAATAAATAAATGGTAGAGAAAAGTTTTAGAAATGCCGAAATTTAAACTGGACCTCATCCTGAAATTTCACATATCACTTAACCAAGCATTAAGTCAGGCTCGCTTCATTCAAACCAAAAATGCCCAAGGCTAACACTTTAAGCCCAGTGCACATAACTGACTCTGGCTTCTCTATGTCCCACTGCACTACTCAGTTCCATGCACTTAATACTTTATATGTATATAGTGTTACAGGTGCTTTAACACTAGACCAGGAGAAGCACTTGCTAGAAAGCAATGACTGGATATCAGATACTAAGTCACTGATCTGCTGTCTGGGCCCAGCGGGTGGGAGGGACTGCAACTCTAGGTTCCAAACAACACAGAGGCAACCTGAGGAGATTCATAAATATTCTCCCACCTCAAATGCAGGGGCGTATCAGGACAAGGAGGTTGGAAAGACAAGTTAACACTCCACCTCGCTAACTCCCATATTTTTTCTCATCTCAGTAAAGGAGCTTCTGGCAACAAAATGCACTGTGTGGACACATCCTTTGCTTGGTGTATTATATTACACTTTTCTCTAGTTGGTCTCGTTTTCTAAATGTTACATGCCTCCCCAACTAGTCCCTATATTGCTAGGGTACTGAAGCCACCCTTTTAAAAGTCACCAGCAATATTGCAACCAAGAAAACAATGGCCTTTTCCAGTCCTTAATCTGCTTAGAATCTGACCTCCTTCTCCTTCCCCTTTGTTAATGTAGCTTAAATTTAATTTTGCAGGTGTGCTCCAAAGTTCTTTGTAATACCATAAAAATCTTGAGGACAGGAGCCGTGTTCAAGGCAAGAAACATCTGAGAGCATCATGTGGCAAGTAATATTACAAAAGACTGATGATGACCTGTGGTCCCTGTGATTTATTCTTCTTGAATATTCACCACAGCCCTGTCCACTGTACATGATCAATAAATCTCTTCATTTAACATTAACTAATTTAAGCAGTTTATAAATTCTACTAACCAGAAAAGTCTATGCACAGTAAGAACAGCTAGAGCTAAAGCACAGAAAAAAAACACAGATGTGAAGTTTCTACATCAAGTGCTTCCGAGGAAAAGAAGATTTGAACACCTCATTCCCTATTTTGGGAAAATAAATGCACTCAGTCAAGTTTTTCCTCCCTGAATTCTGAGTTTTGCTATTTGTTAACTCCTACTTTTCCCTGCAATCCCTTACATTTTTATGAGCTAAGCCCATAGCATCAAAAAAATCTCCCCTGGAAAGAAAACCAGCCAATTACATTCAGAGAGTTGAAACTG
This sequence comes from Micronycteris hirsuta, assembly GCA_004026765.1. Taxonomy (NCBI): domain Eukaryota; kingdom Metazoa; phylum Chordata; class Mammalia; order Chiroptera; family Phyllostomidae; genus Micronycteris; species Micronycteris hirsuta. The sequence continues at coordinate 111,299 of PVJI01000906.1, forward strand.
GGATGGTGGCTATTTCTTCCTGAGAAGTTAAAAATCCTTTGTTCTGTGAATGGAGGGAAGACACCAAGAAGAAAAAGACTCCGTTTGCACGAAAAACTACTGGACTCTCCTCCTCTCCTCAGTCAAAAGAGGAGGGAAGGCCGTCTTCTAGGCAGGGGGAGGCAGTGCTGGGTAAGAGGCTTGAGTACTCTAAAGACTTGAATTATTCCTGTAGGGGAACAAAGGCAGAGCTAAGAACAAACAAAAGAAATTAAGACTCACACCCTTAGAAAAGTGGATTAGAAATAAAAGAAAGAAATACAATGGCTGCTATTGTCATTAACTGATCGATGTCCAGTATTACTAATCAGTTAAAATACAGAAGAAAGTTTTTTCAGGGAAATGCAATATAACTACACTAATAAGATGGTAATTCTGAATATAAAAGTACATGAAATATTAAACTTAGAAACAAGCAAATAAGCCTGCGCATTCAAGTTTTGTTGTTTTTTCTAATGTTCGCCAATGCAGCAAGGCTGTAAAACCAGGGCATAAGAAATAATAAGATCAGGCAGTCCCCTGGGCAGAGGGAGGGGGCATCACTATTTGCCTAACTGAAGATGATTCTCATCTGGTGTTTGTCCAAACAGTAATGATTTCAAGGCACTGGGTAGGGAAGTAATGAGAACAGAGAAAGGCAAAAAGAATGTCTGTGATAAAGCTCCCCGCCTTTTAAACTGAAGTCATCAGAAACTGTGCAGTGTAACTAATGCCACAACCTCCCACATCAAAAAATACATCAAAAAGGCATTAGGGAAAGTGGCCACGTCGACCATTTGAGAAGTTTGTCAAAGTCTCTGAAAAGCCATCACAGCCTAAAGCTGCCTAAACAACACCGCGTTATTTAAAAGTCGCAAGTTAGCTTCAAAATGTACGCATACTGGAGATGATAGTAAGAAATCACGAAAATATTACTAGCGAACCATCCATCAATAACGTTGCCAACTTGATTATGACATAGAATCACACAGGCCTTGAAATCCAGGTAATGCTAGCCTATGTAGCCAGAACAGAATAGGCTCTCAAAAAAGGACTCGTAAAGAAACGGATTGATTGGGTCTCATAGGAAGAGCGCCGGGGTAGCGCCACACCGAAGCAGATGGACTGTAAATCCCGACAAATGGTACCGCCGCCCAGAGAAGCATTCCTGCCGAAATCACAAACACATTCTAACAAATAAGGTCAAGGAACCAGACTGCCTTGCAAACTGGACCTTTTCCTTTCCCTTCAGGCTAGACAGAACATCGAAACTAGGCTGCATTTATTTAGGTCTGTTTCTAATTGTTTCGTTAGGGGAAAAAAATAAATCCAGGGAGCAGGAAAGGGTTGGGGGAGGGCGGTGCTTCAGATCACGGAAGTACAAAAAGAGCTGAAATCTGGTAATTTCCAGAACTTCCCACCAAAACCCAACACTCTCATTTCCCCCCGCCCCCCTCCGCCCGCAACGCCTCCGCCTTTCCCCACCCCCAGTTCTTCTCTAATTCTAGCCAAGAAACAATCTCCCCAGTCCCACCCCACTCTGATTCCTGGACACAGTGTCCTCCCTCAAATTGTAGCACCCTAAAAAGAGTTTCCCCTATGCCTTCCCGCCCCACCCAACACCCCGTTTTCAGTCCCACCCCTCCCAGAAAACACTCTCTTTCCGACCGGAATCCCCCATCTCCCGCTCATGCGCATTCCCCCCCGGGCCCTACCCTCCCGCCCCGCCCGTCCTTACCATGTACCAGGTCCCCAGGATGATCGTCCCAGTGCGGACATGGCAACAGCCGCAGCACCGGGTGCTGTAGAACCGGTCGCTGCGGCTCCGCTTGAAAGTCATGGACACCATCGGGAAACTCGCGGGCCTTGTTCTTGGCCGGGACCCTGACAAAGGCTTTGAGCCCAAGCGGTGAACACAGCTAGCTCTGTCACAGCGTCCAAAACCAAAAGACGCGTCTTCAAGCCCGCCCCCGGCCCGGGCCCCTGCCAGCTACTTCGCACTTGCGCACTGAGGGCCGAGCGTCGCTCTCGCGCGACCTCTCTTTACCCTCCTTCCTCCACCTCCCTCGCACACAGGCCAATGGAAGAGCTGGCAGCTGGGAGGGCTCGACTTTTGATTGGAAAAACTCGGAGATTGACAAGACGTCAGACCCAATCAGAAGTGCAACTCGCCTCGGCTCTTGAGGGCGAGGGCTGCCGCAGAGGCCTAGGGTAGTTGAAGTTGGGTGTAGCCTGGTAGGTCACAATCTCCGAAACGAGAGCGACAAGAAAGCAGGCATTTACTAGAAAAAGGGAGAGACAGGCGGAAAGCTGGCAGAAAGGGCCGAAGGACTTTTCTGAGCGACGCCTTTGCCACGAACTGCTTCGGGGGCGGCTGCTCACGTGACCTTTGCGCACAGCTCATTATTGGGCTGGCCGGGGGCGGTGCCTGTGGAGAATGGGCGGGTCTAATCTCGGTTCCTGGGCTCTCTGCTAGGGCGGAAATTGACTTCCTGGAGGGGTAAAAGATCAGGTTTCCTTTGTTCTTCAGCCTGAGCCTTCTTGGTGGAAGCCAAAAGGGACCGTTCAACCCTGCCAAAAGCAACTAAGAGGCAAGAGGATCGAGGATAAAACAAGAAAGACAGAGAGAACTGCGTAGGACTTAGGTTCTGGATGTTTACAGCTCATCAGAGTGATTTTTATGGGGCAAATAAGTGGGTACTTAAATGTCCTGCAAACTTTCTACATCTTAGTGGTCTCAATGAGTAAATAAAATCTTTGACACGTGTTGATTTTGTATTGGTAAGAGGCTTATGACTTTTTCTTTTAAAAAAGTGTACTGTTGAATTAAATGTCCAAACATGTAAGCAATTTTTATAATATTTGAGCCAAACTGATGACACTGCTGGGAAGCAAGATCTCAAATGATCCAGATAGTGACAGTTGCAGTTTCTTTTATGTTTTTGAAGTTAAGGAAGGAATGTAAAGATTACATAGAGGTGGGAGAAAGCAAGGCTGGGATTGGATTACAGCATAGTAAGGACCACCATGTGTTCTCTTGAGGGTCCTTACACTGATTTCAAAGGTGGGTTAACCTAGATGCATGAAAACAATGGACAAGGCTTGCTTAATGCAAAGTTATATATTGGTCAGTTATTTTCCTCACCTAACTAAAATGTGAATTCTGAAAAGCAGAGAATTTTTTTTTCCACAACAGTGAAAGAATTGTCTGTGGACAATTTTCCCAGTTTGGATGATATTTCAAAATACTTTGGAGGCCATAATTAAAGCAAGCTACAATAAAGGTTGGAGTGGTAGTAATTTAACTCATAATGAATTTGGACGCTTCTCCACTTACCAAGGAGTAAACTATAAAGTCCCACCCCCGCCAAGAAAAAAATCACATGGCCCACACTGTTCACTTTGAATCATTTTATCCTCATAACAACAACCCTATAAGGCAGGTAGTTTTTTAAAAAAGATTTTACTTATTTATTTTTAGAAAAGGGAGAGAGAGAAACACTGATGTGCGAGAGGTATGTTAATTGATTGCCTTTTGCATGCCCCCAACTGGGGACCTGGCCCGAGACCCAGGCATGTGCCCTGATTAGGAATCCAACCAGTGACCTTTCGGTTTGCAGGCTGGTGCTCCGTCCACTGAGCCACATCAGCCAGGGCAAAGCAGGTACTTTTATATTATTAAACTCCATAGAGAAGTTAAATCACATGTCCAAGCTTAAAGGGCAGCATGTGTGAGAACTGAGATTAAAACCTACCACACAAGCGGTTTCCAAAGCTGCTGCATGTGGGGGTCACCTGAGGATATTTAGAAAAGCACTAATACCTGGCTACTGCCCCCAGACATTCTGATTTAGTTGTTACAGAATAAGACTTGGGCATGGGAATTTCTTAAAGTTCTCCAGGTTATTCTAATGTACAGCGCTGTAATTCTGTCTTGATATAAAATGTGGCCAGCAAAGATGAATACAATACAATAAAAAATAATAAGACAGATAAGATGGGGAAAAGTTATCTGGTTTCTGTAAAAGCCAAAATCAACCCATAGTCTCAATCGGGTATATTTAACATAGCATCAGATCAGCTCTTAAAGTTTTCCTGTGCTAATGTTACAGAGCAAAAGGCCGAACAGGGCATCCAACGAATCCCCAGCCCCGCTTTAGGTCCGTTTTGCACGCCGCCAATGGAAAAACGTCTCTTAATACCAGAGACTTGTGAAAAGGAAAAGAATTATTTATTTGCATGTTATACAGGCCTGGGATAATGACTTAAGGTTTCCTTTAAAATACTAAAGTTCTCTAGAATACCCATAAACACCCACAGTCCTTTCTCCCCCCCCCCCCCCCCCCGCACCCACCCAGTCCAGGGTACTGTAGGAGAAGTAGAAGTTCATGATTCAGGCAGACCCTCAGTTCCAACACCATCCACTGTGTCGCCACTGCGATCTCCAATTAATCCAAAGGCAGGTTAATTCAAAAGCATGTTATTCCAAAACCATGTGGCACCTTCTCATGGCCCACTAGCAAGAGTCCTTTCCCCCTTTTCTTCCAGGCAAAGTCTCTCCTGCTTCCTAGGCCGTGTGGCAAAAAGGCACCCAAAGCCCCGTTCAGCCTTTTGCTCTGTAACACTAAGACCGTTTGTTCCAGGAAAGGGACAGGGGACTGTAACTAAGTGTCAATTACAGGGAAGTGTACAAAGCTATGGATTAAGGGGAGAAATATTACGGAGTTTTATCTGGATAATTTTTATCAAATATACACACTATTTTGGGAGAAAATAATTTTAAAATACTATTAGCAAACAGCTTGTCCTTTTTTTGTTGGGAAGTGGGCAGTATTTCTAGAAGAAAATAACTTAGAAACATCCACAGCAAAAGAAATTAGGGTGAGCTCTTCAAGTAACATAGTTTAACCTACTTTTCTCTTTAACTAATGGCTTACTCATGTCGCATTACTTTAGCAAAGTTTTATTGAGGATTTACTATATACCATGTGATGGGGTACAAGCACGAACGAGACAGACTTGTGGCATCCCTTGTAGTTGTTATAGCCTAGGAGGGGAATGCTAATCAGCCACTATGGTGGCGATAATAGCTGCTATCACAGGTAATAAAGTGTGTTAGCAGCACAGAGCAAGATGCCCAACATATCCTGATAGGATTCCCAGAGAAAGTGACACCTAAGTTGATAGTGGGGGGGTGGGAAACTAGAAGAGAAAAGGTGAGCTGAGGCAGAGGGAATAGTATGGAATAGCATAAAAAGAGGGGGGCGGTGTATGTGGCAGAAATGGTGCCTGCCTTGTCGGGGACTACATTTCCCAGGATCCTTTATATCGAGGTGGCTGCAGGAATAGTCATTACCAATTAAATATGAGCAGAAATGACCATACCGCAAAAGGGCTTTCGAGATCTGAGAACTGAACTGTCCGCCTATTTCACACAGCACCGTTTTTACTCGAAAGAATGACTGACCAGCAAATATTACAATTCAGGCATGCTATTGGGTATTCAATTTCTTGAACACAGATGAAATTAAGCCTGTCCTAACTGGAATATTTGTTGCCAATGATAAAATTGGGCTTTCAAAGAGAAAAAATAAAGAAAAATTATATTCCCCATCGGGAGCTTGATGATAGTAGAGATTTTTCTGATGAGAATGGAAGTGAAATAAACTGTGATTATTTTTGATGTTGTGTTATGTCAATATCTGAACATCTTCCTGACACAGTGAACCAACATTTCCCAGGTAAACAATGGATAATGTCACAAAATTATGGATAGTGAAGGAGCCCGTCAAAATACAAGATAGACCAATAATTTTTCATTAACAGTATGAAAAGTTCATTGATACGGCTTCATATTCTCCGTTGTAACTGACCTTTAAGGAATTACCACTTACTAACTTTTAGTGTAGAATCAAAGAAGAATGGCTACAAATATCTAAAAGGGCCATTAAAAGACCCCTCCTTTGACCAACTACATATCTGTGTGCTAAGTTTCCTTTGTTTATTTCAACCGAAGAACATATCACAACAGACTGAATGCAAAAGCAGATGTAAGAATCCAGCTCCTTCCATCCAGCCAAACATTAAAGAGATTTTCATATAAATATATGATTTGATGTAAATATAAAATAATGCCACTCTTATCATTACTTTTGTAAATTTTAGAAAATGTAGTTATTTTTCATAAGAGTGTGCCATGTTAACAGATAATGGATTTACTACTGTTATTTTAAATCAATTTATAAATATTTTTTAAATTTTATTTTCTAATATGATAACTATTCATAGCTATAAACCATATAAATAAAAGCTCTTTGGTGTCCTCTATAATATTTAAAAGTGTAAAGGGTTCTGAGACCAAAAAGTTTGAGAACGACTAACCTAAACTTTCTAACCACCGCAGCGGACAATGGTTACGATATTTGAAATGGAGACTTGGAGATCCTAAGATCCACCCTCAGCAGATTTTTTTTAACAGAAAAGGAAAGTGTATTTAGGATTTTCAAAATTCTTAATGCTGTTTATACAACCTCTCACATTAACAGTTTAGATTGCTGGCTAATCCGTGTTTGCCTCTTGTCAGAATCTGTTTTTTCACCTGTAATGTGGACATAAAGATGTGCTTCCTAGTGAAGTTTTAATTTCTTTACTCTGATGAAAGCGGAATTCAATCATGCCTTGAAATATTTCTACCATAATTTAATTATTCATCTCCAGCCCCTTAAGTTATTTCTTATCTGCTGATATTGGTAAGTATCTTCTTTAGACAAAATAAACATGTGGTTTTTATTTCTAATCTTCCCAAGGTATTGGAAGGAGTAATTGCTAAGTGTTGTCCAAGAATCTTGAAGATGGAAAGTACTATGTCATTATCACCATGGGAAAGCTACTGCCATACACCTGGCTAAAATCACTACTCGGGCTGTGGAATTAAGTGTTAGCCTTAAGGACTTCTGGTATGAACATGCAGACATAGATTTAATACCTCCTGTTTCTTCTCCTTTAAATCTTACAAAAACGTAAAGAAGAATGACAAGTCAGTGAACTTGATGTTCAGCAAAACTGAGAGTGAATATCCATGGCCTTCACAATACAAATCGGGGCTGCCAAGAGCAGCTGAGGTTAGACAGAAGCCATGAAGGAGGAAGTGAGGAAGAAGAAAAAGGCCCACGTAGCAGCGGAGTCTAAAATGCATCAACCCACATGTGTGTCCTAAGGTGAGGGACTCGCCTCCAAGGGAGGGCATGTGCCTCCTCCTGCTGATGGATTTTGGCAAGCAGGAAGGCTGGCAGTAGCCCTCTTGGACTACCTGATCTACTGTAAAGTAGTGGAGGAAGTGGTCTACACAGATCATTAAATAGAGAAATCACAGGCTTCGGTGTGCCAGGGCTCCCAACTAAGTACCACAAACTGGGTGGCGTAAACAACAGAAATTTGTCTTGCACTTCCGGTCTCAGAAGTCTGAGATCAGGTGGTGTTACCACACACGAACACCATTGCTGTTTTCTGCCCGTCCACCCTCTTCCTTCATCAGTGAGCCTTTAGGACATCAGGCACTGCTTAACAGCAACTGCCTTAAGAACAAAGCCTCAGTCCTGTTGACCACAGAAGCAGAGTTTTGGTCAAACTAAAGATAACATCTCGACTGCAGTTGTGTTTCAGCCCCATGCCCACGAAAGCTAACCGACCCTACAGACCACATCCTTGCCACATCAGACAGCAGCACCATGGCTGACACGATAAACTCCCCTCTACCCTTGCGCCGACCCACCCTGAGAGACCACAACCCTCACTCTGCCATGATTAGTGCATTTTCCCCACATAACCCATCCCCCGCAAGCCATCCGGGAGCCGGGTCTCTGAGCCTCAGCTCACCTGTAACTCAGGTGTGGCGCCATTTCAGCAAAACGCTGTTCGAGTTGGATTGGGCTTTGATCTGCGCAGGTGGACCAACTCCTTCAGTTTGGTACCAATGGCGGCAGGGCGGGCTCCTTCTGAGAGCTGTGAGAGACCGTCCATTCCATGCCTCTTGCCTAGTTTCTGGGGCTTTCTGGGCAATCTTCGGCATTTCTCGGCTTGTAGATGCCTCACCTCAATCTCTGCCTTCATCTTCTCGTGGCATTCTCCCTGTATGCATGTCTGTGCCCAAATTTCTCCTTTCGATGAGGAGGCAGGGCCCTTTGGATGAAGACCCGTGCTGATGATCTCTTCTTAACTTGGATGATTGCCTCCGCGATGACCCCACCCCTAGATAAGTTCACGTTCTGAGACACTGGGGTTTGGATTTCAACATTTGAATTTGGGGAATACACACTTCAACCCATAGCACCGCACGCCTGGGCAGCAGCCTGTCGATGTGACAGCAGAAGGCAGCCATCGGGCAGGGGCACCTGCAGGCCTGCCTGTGGCCCTCCCCACAGTCCCATTACCGTTTTAAAGTGACTTGAAGTAATTCCCCTCTGCGTAGTATGTCATCAACTGAATGTACAGCTACATTTGCTGACTTCTTCAACTTTCCTTTAACCGTATTTTTATTTTTTATTTATTTTATTTAAATAATTTTATTGTATTTTTTCCATTACTATGTATCCCACTTATATGCTCTTCCACCTCCGCCCATGCCCCCCTCTGCCAGTGATCACAACACTGTTGTCCATGTCCGTGAGTCCTTTTTCCTTTTTGCTCTATCCCTCCACCCGCCAATTCCCACCAGCCCCAGAGCTGTCATCCTGCTCTCTATCTATGAGTCTGTCTCTAGGTTGCTTGTTAATTCAGGTTGTTCATTAGATTCCACATATGAGTGAAATCATATGGTGTTTGTCTTTCTCTGACTGGCTTATTTCACTTAGCATAATGTTCTCCAGGCCCATCCATGCTGTTGCAAAGAGTAAAATTTTCTTCTTTTTTATGGTTGAGTAGTATTCCATTGTGTAAACATACCAGGGCTGTCATATCCACTCCTCTACTGACAGACATTTGGGCTGCTCCCAAATCTTGTCTACTGTAAATATAACACTGCAATGAACACTGGGGTGCTCACCTTCTTTCGAATAAGTGTTCTTCCGGGTCTCTTCCGATAAATTCCTGGAAGTGGAATCGTTGGGTCATATGCCTTTTTCAGCTCTTAAGAACTGCTTTTTCATTTTGATTTTTTAAAACAATTCGGTACAACTGATATGTTTCCAAGATCTAATCTACAAAACAAAATGTATTCCTTGATATCCAGCTTTTATTCCTGTTCCCATGTACCACCCCCTCCCCTTCATAGGCATATATATTTTAATGAAGAAGAATTTTGATCTAAGCACATACGTACTAATGTTTCCATCACCCCCATTTATTGAATAAATAGATGCATACTCAACTCTTCCCACTCTCTTTTTTTCAGTTAGTGGTATATTCGGAGACCACACACTAGGAAACAGAGATGTCGCTCCTTCTTTCCATAGCTGCTTAGGAGTCCGTTGTGTGGCTGTGCCATGGTTGATTCAACCAGCCTCTTACTGATGGATTTTGTTGGATTTATTGCCAGTTTTTGCTGTTACACATAGAGCCACAATGATTATCCTGGAAGACATACTTTTTGTATTTTTGCTGGTATGTCTCTGGGCTTCCTCTTCAACATTATCACCAAGTGTTGAAAACTATGGCCCAAGCCTCCTGCTGGCCCTGTTTCTGCCCTTCACTGGAACTTAAGCTCCTCTGCCCCTAGTGCCCTGCTCCGTTCCATCTGGATACTGTCCCAGCAGTTCTCCAACGTGGGGCTTTGTCTTGGCAGGGGTCCTGGATTGGTCAATTTTGAGAGTTCCCAGGGCCCAGGCTGTACCAGCGCCATCCAGCCTTACCAGCCACTTTCCTACAGTTGGAGCCTGCAAAGCGCCCTCCCAGTTTGGGTGCTGTCCTCAGGGTGGCCTGCCGAGTTTCCTGTGAGTACCTGCTGGTAAGTGTTGAGCCAGCAGCGCCTTAGCAGTCCCTCCGTCCTCCCCCCACGGTGACCTGTCCCACACAGGTCTTGTTGCTCTCAGGGATTTGTCCCGCCTGCCTGCATTTTGGCATTCGTAGGGGCACCTTGCATCTAGTTCTGTCGATGACTCCAATCGGTTCTTCAGCTTTACTCACAACTTGGCTCTCAATGAGAAGAAATGCAAATTAAGCTCAACCAAGAATATACAGGAAGTCATTGTATGTTCTTACAAATTTTGTCAGTTTTAAATTATATCAAAATCAAAAGCCCCTCCCCACCCCCAAATTAAACTGAAATTCGTTTTTGACTCAACAGCTTGGCAAACATCCAACACATTGGTAATGCACACTCTTGACAAGGCTGCGGGAAGACGGCCCCTCTCATCTGCTTCTAGTAGGAGCATAAACCCCAGTGGAAGGCAATTGGACAAAATACTTCGAGTTTCAAATGAACTCACACCTTTTGGCCCAGCAGTCCAGCTTCTGGGGACTCACAGCATGGACATGCTTGCACCTGTGTGAAGTGTCCTAGGAACAATGTTACTCATCACAGCGGCGTTAGTGACAGCAACATGTGGAGACCACCCAGGCTGGGAGACTGCCACCGGTGGGCACTGGTTCTCTAAACAGTGCTGTGTCCTTTTACCGGAAAGGGCCCCAAGGTATTAGAAAACATGTATAGAACAACATCGCATACCACCTTGTAAAACAAAAATAAGGGAGAATAAAACATACCCTTGTTTTTGTGTATATTTGCATAGGTATATTCTGTAAAAAATACAAAACTAATATCCAATAAGCTGGGAGGGTGGAGCATAGGTTACTGGACGTACAGGAGGGAGACTTTTTACTGAGTACTTTTATAGTGTTTAAGGGTTGGACGATATGAATGCGTCCTAATCGAAAACATAAAAACACAAAAAGTCTGAAAGCTTATTTCATCAATGATTTGTCAGCATCTGACTCTAGACCTTCCTTTAGAAGAAGGACTAGTAACTGGGCATGAGCTGGCCGCATCTGCGTTCGCCGGAGGCGGAGGTCCAGCAATAAAAGCTCAGCCTTGCAGACTTGGGTCGCGCAAGAGGAATCAAACTTCTCTGAGCTGGGAGAGTCGGTGCCACCCCGTGAGGAGGGAGGTGGCCTCAGGGAGGCCTCTGGAGAAGCTGGGCTAAGCCCACCCATTCACATGCACATCATTCACCTCCAGGTCTTCATGGCAAAGAGGCCACCTGTTGGGGTAGACTAGACTGGACTGGGCAGGACACTGAGGGAACCCGCGTCCAGCCAGGCCCCAGCATGCCTCTGGAGGGCCAAAAGAGGGGAAACTCGTTTTCACAGCAGCTCTCCGATAGAGTTACGCCGGTCCTCCAACAGCCTTGCCTCCCCGTGTCCCTCTCCCGTGAGCCTGGTGACAGGGTGCGGACGTGAACGGGTCCCGCTGTCCTGCCTCTCTTGTCTGCGAAGGGCCTGGTTTGGTCGTACAGTTCGGGTCATTACAACGACATTGTGATTGGAATAACATTTTTTTGTCTCAAAACAGTTTCGAATGTAATTTTCTATATCAGGAAATATATTCACAGGGTTCAAAATTAAAACGAATTTCTTTCCGCCTGTCCTCCAAGGAGAAGATTTCAGTCTCCCCACCTCCCCAGTTTCTCGTCTTTCTCTGGGAAGGTATGCTTCCCAGTGTGATCCAGACCAGGAAGACTCGCTGGGGTGTCTGTCTGTCTTCCTGGAGACCCCATTTCTACTGACACAGCCAACCTGAACATGCAGTTCACACCCAGGTAACAGTGACTTCAGTACCCTCACCTCCTTAGGTGTTTCAGAACAGGAGGCTGGGAGGGTGCCACTTAACTCCATCAGAATTCAGCTCTCGTGGTAAAACTTTTAGGCAAAACCTCCCCTCTGGAAAGGCATTCGGGGAGGTATTTGGGAAGGCTAGAAAAATGGGGACTGGCAAGTGGCTTCCGCGAGCACGGTGGAGTGCTGCCGGGGTAACCCTGGGGCAAGGGGAGTGGGCGGAAGGCTGGCGGCCATGACACGCTGATGCTGGGGACAAGCAAAAGGAGACCTGCGTGGAAGGAAAACATGGCATGTCAGCGGGCCACCCCTGTCCGGCGGGTGCCCTCCTGGGGCTCCACCCTCTGTCACTGGCCAAAGGCCCAGGCAGTGACTGCCAGCAGGAGAAAGGGAGAGGAGGGATGTGGGCACTGAACAGGCATCTTCCCTGCCCGCCCTGCCCACTGGGACATGCCCCTCCCCTGAGCGCCCAGGTTGGACCCCTCAGAGGCCACCCTCCCTGCTCACCCTGGCTGGTTTTCTGCAGTATCTGGGTGTGAGTTTGTCTTACTGCCTTGGCCAGACAGCTTCTGGTTGGCCGGGACATGTTTATAAATCTTTTAATACACCAAGCCCACCTAGCACTAAGCCCAGCTTGATAAATATTTGCTGATGGATGGGCAGACCAGAAATGGGGTCACTGACCCCAAATCGCAGATAAATGGATTCTTTCATCCGGCAAGAGCATCTATTTCAGAGCTCTGCAAACCTGATTCTGCCCAGCTTTGGCATCTGGGGTTTACATCAGCCGTTTAGAAATGTGACCTTTCGTGACACAAGGCGTCTCTGAGCAGCAGTGTGACATGACCCGTGGTGGCTTTCTGTCCTCCCTACCAGGGTGCTTTTCCTATTCCCTTACAGGGTTCAGTTTTAAGCAGGGATTTCGTGAGCCACAGGGAGAATTGACGCACTCTGAAAAACCCAGAACGGGTTTGGATTAGTCACGGTCGTAACCACTGTTCCCACAGCCTCGGATCAGCCCAAGGCTCACATTTCTCCCGGAGGCCCCGCTATTGCTCTGTGGGATTGTTTTGAAGCATGAGTCATCAAAACCATACTTGAATACTTCTCCTCTAATGTAAGCATTTGAGTAGCTAAATTCTACCTTATTGGGCGCTCTCAAGGCTGCCTACCTTCCATCTGGCCATTCACGCACCGTCAGAATCTCCCTTGGCGTTGTCTCTGTGTTGGGCTACACTGCTGGGATCAATTGAAATAAGTAAAAAACGGGAGGGGAAAAAAAACAGGAACGAAAGCAACGACTGAGAATAAGAGGACCAGAGTTTCAGTCAGTAACCTGTTGGGTGCCTCGAGCTGATTATGTCTGTGTTTCCCTGTTGCCATTTTTAAGGTGCAGGAGAGGAACAAGGGGGAGGTGTCTCTGGCCTGCCATCCACAGGGCACCTGTCCAGAACCTTGTGTTCCTCTGGGGATGAGAACAGGGGAGGGCAGGATAGGGTGGCCTGCACCGAGCTTCTCAGCCGTTCCCTGGTGCCCTGGGATTGGACGGCTGAAGTGCGGATGTCACCTGTGAGCCGGGACAGAGTTGGTTCTATTTTTTTAGGACAGAGATTGAGTTTGGAATTGTTCTCGCACAGTCCCCCAGCCCTCTGGTTTCTCAACAAATTATCTAGAATAATGAATCGACTCTTCTCTGTCAAGACCACCAAACTCCAAAGGTCTGAGGGTGAGAGGGTTAGCCTTTCATGTCCCCAGCTCCCTGAGAGGGCAGGAGGGCTGGTGGGCAGTGGGGACCCAGCACTGTCCTAGGAGGCAGAAGTCTGTCTTCGGTTCCAGCTCCACCCTTAAGTCACAGAGTGACCTCAGTTCCCCACCTGTGCGATGCGGAGGTGGGGTTTGGGAGCCCCAGCTCTGAACATAGAGGATCTGTTTGCCTTTCCTTCTCCATTGGGCTTTTTAGCCTTCCTTCCTTATCCTCTCAGTCTTCAAATTCCTTGCAGACAGGAGATCTTGATTCTTTTCCTGCCTGGTCTTGGCTATTTCATGATCTGAGCCCCAGTTTTCTGAATGGACAGTGAAGGAATTTGGCAGAGTCTCCAAAGGCTTGCCCGTCTCTGATGCTCTGGTCTCCTGGGAAGTCCATGTGGAAAGCCCCACTTGGTGCACGCCGGGTAGTGTTGCGTCATCTGGGTGGGGCCCTCATCCCTCAGATGCCCCGGCTGTCACTCACCCTCTGGCCCACCAGACTTCTCAGGATGACTTCGTGGAAATGGTTGAGACGGAGGCCAACAAGTGGAATATATTGCGATGGCTTTTTTATGTGTCAGCCTAATTGAGTGACAGTCTCCATTTATTCAAACATTACCTAGGTGTTGCAGTGAAGGTCGTTTGTAGATGTGATTAAGTCCAGAATTAGTAGACTTGAAGTAAAGTCAATTATTGTAGAAGATCTGGGTGGGTCTGATTATATCAGCTGAAAGACCTCAAAAGCAGAGCTGAGGCTTCCTGGAAGAAGCAATGCTACCTGCGGGCGCGGTAGCTTCCATTCACGCCCCCGAGTTCCAGCCTGCATTCCAGTTGGCCTTCCCAACAGCTTTCGGATTTGCTCCGCCAGCCAATCCCTTTCAATACACCTCTTATTATCGACTTCCTACTCATTCTGTTGCTCTGGTTGAACCCTGGCCTACACACCGTTCTGTGCTACCTCTGATCTGACCTGTAGTCTTTAGGATATTTCTTAAAAATATGAAACACGGCTCCCTAGTTCTCTAGTGCCAACCCTCATGACGGTGACAATGCATGTCAAACATCTCCTGCCTAGGTAGAGCCAGATTCTGGCCAGGGCAAAGGAGGCTCTTGAACTCTTTTGCCTTTGCTGGGTTTTTACTACCTCACAAGTACTTGATCTTGGGATTCTTTGTACGCTTCATTTACCTGATGTTACTTTCTTTAAAATTGATTTTTAGAGAGAGGAAGGTGGGTGGGGGAGGAGGGAAGAGAGAGAGAGAGATTTGTTGTTCCAATTATCGATGCATTCATTGGGTGATTCTTGCATGTGCCCTGCCTGGGGATCAAACCTGCAACCTTGGCATATTGGGACAACGCTCTAACCAACTGATCTACCTGGCCAGGGCTACCCAATATTACTTTTAATGGCAGAATCTTGTAACTACCTCTTCTTGAGAAGGGAACATTCCGCACTCTCACCATTTAATTTAATGACTCTTCTCAAACATCTAAAATGAAGACAAATAGCCAAGTTAACTAAGCATGTGGGTGTCCAGAGAACACAGGATGCTGTGTCTGGGCTAAAGCAATCCTGCAAATGAGAAGAGTCATGGAATCAAGGGCTGGAAAAGGATCTCGGAAAAGTGAATCCAAAGAACTGAGTCCTTTGCCTTTTTATTTTCAAGAACTGAGCTTTTAAGCATCTCTCTCTTCATCCTGCGTATACAAACTTGCCAAACACCTGGACTATAATTTAAAAAATTACAAAACAGCGCAGATTCCATTCACATCTGTCCCCGCTGGGTGAGCAGGGGATGGGCAGGGTGTGTTGGCCTTTTTCTTACAGCTCATAAAATGGAGAATATTGTCCTCTGATGTCCAAGAGAAACAGGAGACCAGCAGACCCTTCTTCCGGGGCTTGAGGGGCTGAGATGGGGAGTGAGGGAGTCCCTTGCACTAACAATACACGTCGGTGAAAATTACATAGGACACAAGCAAAGCATGCCAGAGTCTCCTGCTTTCGGACAGTCCCAGGCTGTGGAGTACAGGGCTTGTGGAACTGCAGTGAACATGAGACTGAGAAGGCCGCCGGCCCTCTCCGGTCTGCAGCCTCGAAGGAGGGCTGGGCTAGCGCACATCGAACCTTTTGGCCTGCCTGCAGCTCACAGCTCTTCCTCGGTCACTCGGTGCGCATCCATTTTCTTCTTGCTCCCAGCCTGTGCTGACACATGAGAGGGGCTGACTGCTTCATCAAGGAGTTGCTGATTACTCATTCAGCCCTAGATCTGGGGCAGCCGCTGAGGGCCAATCTGGGCCTGGCAGGGCTGCCAAGTGAGGGGGCTGCCCGGCCTCCCAGCTGGCCTGTCGCAGGCCGCTTGGTGGCACTGACTCATCTTTCTCCTCCCACAGCTTGCAGCCAGGCGAGCACAGCTCCACTCAGAGCAGGAACGGGCCTCAGCCCCTCGGACACCCTCAGGCTTCTGCTCTCGAAGTGGCAGCAGGCTCCTGCCCTGGAGACTTTGCAACTGGCCTCGGCTGTGCCCGCTCTACAGGTTACAGTGACCACGGCTGGTGTATCTGGGGAACTGACACTTCAGGAGGGTGTAGCCTGACATTTTGGATGTGATAAGGGATGAGGCTGAAGAGCAGCCGTCAGGGCGGGGGCGGGGGGAGCAGGGTGCAGTGGGAGGTTGGGTACGGGACATAATCACAATATACATTTGTAACTCACTGGGGTGATGCTTTGAAAAAATATTGATGTGCTTTTCCTTTTTGTCTTTTTGAGTGTGTGATATCCTCTAGTCCTCCCAAGGCATTCATTTACATGGGGAAGATTAAGCTTGTTCTAGAAGGAATACGGGGGGAAAAAAAACAACCTTAATATTCACCTTTTGACATTCAAAATAAGATTTGTATAGCCTTGTTGCTATGTGATTGAAGCACAAGAACTGCACACAGAGTGCAGTTTGATGAGTGTTGACAACCGTATGGTAGAAGAACTCAAGAGTTAAAGATTTTAGCCTTTGCTGTGGTTGATAGGCTGACGTGATCCACACAAGTGGAAAGCTGTTATTCCAGGAACTGGAATGCACGACCTCAGGACTCCAAAATGTCAGCAAGCAATTCAGACTTTGTGCCCCGGGGACCCCCCAGCCCTGGAGCAGGTATCTGAGCTATGAGGGAAGGCCAGCGACACAGATGAAGAAACGTGATCAACAGATAAAGAAGTACCAGGAAAATCAATGGACAGCGACTCTTGCCCAATTAACCTTTTCCAAACCCCTCACATACCGTTTCTTCTCCATGTAAAAAGGTCGGCTTGAAATGAGACGTGAAGACAGTTTTCGAGGGTGCATGACCTGCTGTCTTCTCACACCACCGGCCATCTGAATAGAGCACCAAAAAAGATCCCGTCCTTGTCTCTACGTGTTGGTGCTGGCAGTGACAGGCAGCATGAACATGACTTTTCCCGTTTCGTGTATACACCTGTGAAACCGTCACCACAGTCAAGACAGAGAACGTATTCGTCACCCCAAAAGTGTCCTAGCTCCCTCACTCAGCTCCCAGGCAACCCCTGATTTTCTGTCACTACAGATTAATCTGTTATTTTCTAGAATTTAAGATACATGAAATATTTACACATGGTTTACCCGGTTTTGTTCACTCTGCATATTATTTTGGGACACATCCTTGCTGGTGCATGAAAAGGAGGTCATTCCTTTTTATTGCCAAGTAATATTTCATTGCATGGATATCCCACAATATGTTTATTTAGCTCTGGATAAGCATTTGGCTATTTCTAGTTTTGAGCTATTACAAGTAAAGCTGCTGTGAACATTTGTGCCCAGACCACATGTGCATACATGCTTCCGCTTCTCCAGGGAAAAGTCCTGAGAATGCAATGGCTGAGTCATAGCATCGCTATATTTTTGCTTTTCAAAAAACTGTCAAACTGTTCTACAAAATAGGTCTAATTTATTATACTCCCACCAGCAAAGTATGAGAATTTCAGTTGTTGCACCGGGTGTATAGGGGGGCTTCATATGACACGATTTGCTTCTCTATTGACTAATGACATTCAAAATAAGATTGTAGAAAGACATTACCCAAGCTAGCCTGGCTAGTGCTTGGGGTGAGGATTTGCTAAATTCCTTTATACTGAAGCAAAATACCATAGTGGTTAAAACATGGGGTTTGGCATGTGCATAATGACAACACACGAGAATATTCCTTGTGGCATCACTTGTGATAACAGAAGAATAAAAACCTATGTGTCCATTAACAGAGGCCTGGTGAAATAGATTATATTATCATATCAATCATGTTTCCCAGAGAAACAGAGCTGATGGATGGATGGATAGATAGACAGACAGATAGACAGATAGATAGAAAGATAAATTTTAAGGACTTGATTCGTATAATTGTGGAGGCTTGGTGAATCAAACATCTGATGATGGAGCCAGTGAGCTGGAAACTCAGGAAAGAGCCTCAGTTCAACTTCAAAAGCAGTCTGCTGGTAGAATTCCCTTTTGCTCACAGGAGGTCAGCTTTTGTTCTAATCAAGCCTGCAACTGATTATATGAGGCCCCCTCACATTATAAAGGTAATCTGCTTACTCAATTCCACCAATTTATATGTAAATCTCACCCTCAGAAATATCCAGAATAACATTTGGCCAACTATCTAGGCACCCTTTGGCCCAGCCAACTTGACACATAAAATCAACCATCACAGCTGTGAATGGAATACTATGCAGCCATTAAAAAGGAAAGGCATGCCCTGGTTGATGTGGCTCAGTTGGTTGGGCATCCTCCTAAAATAAGCGAAAGGTCACCTGTTCAATTCCCGGTCAGGGCACGTACCAGGGCTGCTGCCCAGTCCTGGTCAGGATGCGTGTGAGAGGCAATCGATCGATGTTTCTTTCTCACACCACTATGTTTCTCTCCCTCTCTTTCCCTTTCTCTAAAAAAAAATAAATAATTTTGGCCCTGGCTGGTGTAGTTCAGTGGATTGAGCGCGGGCTGGGAACCAGAGGGTCCCGGTTCAATTCCCAGTCAGGGCACATGCCTGGGTTGCAGGCCAGGTCCCCAGTGAGGGCCATGTGAGAGGCAACCATACATTGCTGTTTCTCTCCCTCTCTGTCTCCCTCCCTTTCCCTCTCTCTGAAAATAAATAAATAAAATCTTTTTAAAAAATAATAAATAAATAAATAAATAATTTTTTCAAAAAGGGAAAGGCAGCTCTATATGTACTGAAATAAATTTATTCCAAGATATATTCAGTGAAAAAATCAAGATATAGACACTGTATCAAACATGCTATCATCACACAAAATTTAAAATATGTATGTGGATATGATTGCAGGTGCATGGTATGTATACATCTCAGAGGACATACGAGATATTGATATGAGGGAGAAGAAAGAGGTTGCCTCTGAAGAGGGGACCTGAGTGGTCAAGGAATAGGGAAGAAAGGAGACTTGTTTTTTTATTTCACCCTGTATCCTTTTGTACTATTGACATTTTATGTCCTGTGCTTGGCTTTAAACCCCAGCTCCATGGATGATACATGTCCCAGCTTTCCCCCGTGAGGGCTGCAGGCACAGGGCAGTCTTAGATCAAAAGTGATGGCAAGGTGGGATGGGCAGGGCTGAGGCCAGAGTGTGCTCCCCGGTGGACATCATCTAAGAGGGCAATTCAGCCTTCTATTGTGGGGTAGCTGGCCCAGGCCAGGGACTGGGGAAGACAGGCCTGGGCCTGGGGGCACCTGTGAGAGCCGGGATGAAGCTGAGTCACCAAGAAGTGCCACAGGCTCCAACACACAGTGCCTTTTGCTTTGCAGTGAAGTGTGGCCTGCTTACTTCTCGGTCCAAGGACAGGAACGATGACATAGGTCTAGAGGTCTTTAACCCCACCCTGAAGAAATCTCTTTCTGGTTACAGACTAGACTCTGCCCTGGTATTTGGGGATTACCAAACTGTGGAAAGAGATCCCCTCCTCACAGGGGGCCTGGAGAAAATAAATCCCTGCATGGGGTGGACATTTAAACCTTCAGTTTTGCCAGCTCTTTAAAATTCAGACTCCACAAAAATAGGGTTTTGCTTTAAAAAAAAATCAAGCATGTGTTGCAAATTCACGGTCAACATATGGTAGTAGTTAATAGCATACTGTCGTTTGCCATGCAGTTCCAAATTCCTGCAGCCCTCTCTCCTCTTCCCCTCTCCTACTTTTCCAGTCTGCCCCCAAACTCTAGGCTGACTCGATCCCCTACATCCCCATCTCACACTGACCGCCCAGCCCACTCCTTTGTCACAGGTGTTCAAAGTAGTGGACAGACCCTCCCCCCCCCCGACTCCCTTAGTGGACCCAGGAGCACATTGTAAAGTTTTGGGTTTTTGATCTGTTGCAGTTTCTTTTGGGAGGTGGGGGGATGGGAATTCTTTAATAGATTTTTTTCTTTTTTTTCCTTTTTCTTTCTTTCCAGAAAACTAGCATTTCCTGGCTCAGGACTCTGTTGAGAACCAACCATAAGTCCCAGGAAAATCAGACAAAAGAAGTTTGTCCCCAGTCAAGCTGTCTTTTAAAATGTATGGGTTGTTTTTTTTTCTCCAGTGTAAATTATAACTAAAATTTTATTTACTTCCTGAAGTCTTTTAAGATGTCTAAGATGCACATTTTTGTGCATTTTTCTGAGAAAAGTACAGCCTGTATCTTCACTGTCTTTCATCATGGGTGTCAGGCACCACATTCCAAAAGGCAAATACCTAACCAAGGCCTCTGGGAGCTTCTAAGACACAACCCTGCGTTGGCAGCCCGCTCACGTGACTACAACTGCCACCCTCTGTGCCCGTCACAGAGCCATCCCTCAGGGGAACAGTCCCACCCCACACACCCTCCACCAGAGCCTTCCTGCTCAAGGCCTGCTCCACGCTCTTGCCCGGCATGTGGACACATGCCCTGATCTCCAGATAAGACGAGAGTTATTTACACCGAGAGCTTAAGCCAGAAGGACTGCTCAAGGCACGACCCTTGGGTCCCTGTCCCCTCCTCTCCCACCTTCTTTAGTATGTCATGTTGGTCCTACCTCCAAAATATGCCTCATGTGTCCCCTTTGCTCCACACCCAATGCCCCTGCTCTAATCCAGGCCACCATTTCCTGTCACCTGGAACACGCCCTCGCTTCCTAATTTGTCTCTGAGCTTGTGCTTGGGGCAGAAAACAAGTATCTGTCAGTTCTCTACTTTTTCCATCTTTGCTTCACTCCCCTGTCCCCCAACTGATATTTCAAGCAGGTAGACAGACTTTGTAATCTGATGGTCCTGGAATCACAGAAAGGCTGTAAACAGCCTCATGATGTCTCTGAGTTTCCAGAAGAGATGGAGTTTTGTAGATGCCCCTGGAGGATGTTGGCGAGAGTGTGCCTGGACCCCGCAGCAGAGCCAGAGATGAGATTTCCCAGGTTGGGAAAAGGGAGAGGATTCTGTGGCTCCTGAGAGCAGTGATGGGCCCAGCCAGAGTTCTAGGGAAGAAGGTAAGCCGATGGAACAGCTTGGCAGCCTGGGGTGCTAAGGAAGGGGGACTCTACCCATGACTGGGGCAGAGAGTCATTGAGGGGACCACCCTCCTCTTGACCATCACAGTCCTTGCTGTAACCATGCCAACTGAAGGCCCTGGCCCAGTCTTCTCAGTACCTAGTGATTCCTCTGTGGTCCTGAAGGGCACGGGGTCTCAGTAGTGACCTGTCATGAAGGAAGGGGCTTAAGGCAGAATTAGGCTGAGCTACTGGAAGTAAAATAATGTTTCTCAATGACCCAAATGTAGACAAGATTCATACCTATAATACGCTTAGGGTGACCAGTTGTCCCAGTTTGCTCAGGCCCGAGGGAGCCTCCCAGGACATGGGACTTGTTAGTACTAAAAAGCAATCTGGGATGGGTTGTTTACCCTATTCAAAATTTCTCCTACAAAATGGTAAATTTTTAAAAAATCAGATCATGTTACATTTCTTACTCAAATCTGAATTCCTACCCATGACCCCTAAGCCCTCTGGGATCTGGATTTCTCCTCCCTCCATCTTTATCTCCTCCTGCTCTTGGACACTCTTGGCCTCCTCTCCTCCCAGTGGAGGCCACCGTGCCTCCCTCCTACCTTCAACAGGTCAAGTTTCCTCCTCTCTCTCAGCTCGTGGCCTCGTGTTGCTGCTGCCTGCTCCACCTTCCTCTCTTCTTCCTGACCCTCCCCAAGACCACCTCTTCGCATCCTGCAGATCTCAGCTTAGGGAGACTGAGCCTCACCGTGCCCCTGAAGTAGCTTCCTCCACCCTGACCCCAGTCACTCTGCTGTCACTCTCTTTGCTTTTGTTATTTACCACATGCAGAAATCAGCACGTCTATATGCACTTGTCTATTGTCTGTCTCTCCCTTTATTTATTTTTTTAAGATTTTATTCATTTATGTTTAGAGAGAGAGAAAGAGAAGGAGAAGGGGAAGGAGTGGCACATGGATGTGAGGGAGAAATATTAATCAGTTGCCTCCCGTATGTGTGCTGTCCAGACCAACCTGCAACCCAGGCATGTGCCCTGACCAGGAATCGAACCAGTGACCTTTTGCTTTGCAGGATGACACCCAACCCACTGACCCATACCAATCGGGGCTGGAAGACAATTCTTCATTGATCTCTCACACTTCAGCACATCTTGAAAGCGCAGCTTTCCCCCCCAATATCTGCTCTAGGATGCTTGTGTAGTAAATAGCCTTGGAATAGAGAGACAGTGTCCCTCTGGAACAGAGGAAAATTTCTGCACTGTGCAGTAGAGTAGAAATATACATCTCTCAGGCATATACATGCCTGCCACATGTAACACATTTAATATTGTACATGCTCATTCTCACTTCCCTGCTGCACTTTGCTCCTCTCCCTTCCCTGAGCAGTCAGCAGCCACAGGGAAGGAAGGAGCCAGGTGAAGAGAAATCAGAAATCAGAAATGAGTGTTAAAACCGTCTGAACCCTGGCTGGTGTGGCTCAGTGGGTTGGGCTTTGTCCCACAAATTGAAGTGTTGCTGGTTCGATTCCTGGTCAGGGCACATTGCCTGGGGTGTGGGTTTGGTCTTAGGTCGGGGCACATACCAGAGGCAACCGATCGATGGTTCTCTCTCACATCAGTATTTATCTCCCTCTCTTTCTCTCTTCCTTTCCCTCTTTCTAAAAATAAGTTTAAAAAAATCTTTTTAAAGACAAAAACAAAAAGCCAATCCGAGAGACGATGCTGTCCAGCTCCCGCATGACACGGGAGGACAGGAAGCTGCAGTACTCGAGGACAGCCCACACTGCGTCACTTCACTGTTTGATGCGAGGTGAGACCATTCCCAGGTAAACAAATACTGTGTATTTATATTTCAATGTCAAGACACTCACCTAAGCTTCTATGGAAATTAAACCTGTATTATAAACCACTTTCTTACAACTCAAATCAGCAATCATCTGACTTACTAACCCGTTACGAACTCATGTTTGAGGGACCTTCTAAGAATGACATGTCTTCATTCTCCCTCCTCTGAGAGCTACCAAAGTTTAATTAATCTTGGATCAGCTCTATTTTTTCTGAAACTGGCTTCTCATGTTTCCGGGGTAACTTCTACCACCTACACACTTGGGTCTCAATTCTGCACCTGACAGTTAATTCTTAATGAACTTGCGTGGGGCCTCCTGGTGCACAAAAATCTAGGTGTCTCCAGGGAAACTTCAGGCACGGGCCCAGTGCGCCAGGCTTTGAGCACACGGAGAGAGGGCTGCTATGCCCTCCGGTTATCTGCTCCTTTCTGCATTGACCCAGCCCTGTGGAGCCCAATATAACTGGGCCCTTTGGCACAGTCGTGCCCTTCATCACATTTGCCTAGTGACCAGCTCAGCAG
Organism: Micronycteris hirsuta; assembly: GCA_004026765.1. NCBI lineage: Eukaryota > Metazoa > Chordata > Mammalia > Chiroptera > Phyllostomidae > Micronycteris > Micronycteris hirsuta. The sequence goes on from PVJI01000906.1 coordinate 134,721, forward strand.
TCACTGTAGCCCCTCATATCCACCCCCAAGGCACTGGGGACTTTGTGGGGGAACTATGGTATTTTGCACTCACTCACAAAAGCCCACTAGACATCTATTTTTTTCCCCGGAGGTCTTCTCCCTAGAGTGGCTCCTTCTTTCTTCTCTCTCTCTGCTCCCCAAATCTCCTTTCTTGGTTTCTCAAACCAAATGGCTCAGGACCCTCCTCAAATCTTCTCTCTCCGAGTCCAGGGTCGCTTATGCACACCACTCAGCGAGTCCAAAACACCAGACTGAAGAGTCCATCTACTGTTTTGCCAAACTTATTCCTGGAGGGCCACCACTCCCTTCTAGTCTTGCAGCTCCTGTGGTGCTTGCAACACTAGGACTCACCTAACTGGCCTCCTGTCCCTACCAAGATTCCTCACGGGCATGCTCTCTGACTCCAGGGTTTGTATTTTTTGTTTGTTTGTTTTTGTTTTTAGAGAGACGGGAAGGGAAAGAGAAAGAGAGGGAGAGAAACATCGATGTGTAAGAGATACATTGATTGTTTGTCTGTCACAAGCCCCCTACTGGGGACCTGGCCCAAGACCCAGGCATGTGCCCTGACTGGGAATCGAACCAGTGACCTTTCGGTTCGTGGGCTGGCACTCAATCCACCGAGCCACACCAGCCAGGGCCAGGGGTTTTCTGAATCCATGAGGGTATTCAGTTCTTGCCATGAGGAGACTGAAGGGCAGAGAGCTGAGGTCCTTGCTGAGGGTTACCCAGCTCCAAGCTTAGAGCCTGGGCTTCAGCTGAGGTCTCCTGTCCAGAGGTGAAGCATTCCTTCCACTTCTTTAAATAATCTCAGCAAAGGAGATGCCTGTGAAGTGAGTCGCTTTCCCAACCATTGAAAATCCTAGGATGTTTCTGCTCCCCACTGGTCTTCAGGAGAGGCGAACAACCCTGACGGGGAAAATTGCTTATTCTCAATCCTGGGGAAATGATATCTGAGGCATGTTTGGTCATATCTATTTGGTGGCCATCTAGAAAATGCTGACTTACCTGGTCCTAAGTATCCGCGGTTAAGTTTTCCTGTCTAGTAAGTGGAAACTAGTCATTCATTAACGCATTGTTTCATTTGACCGGCATCAGGGAATGAATGAGATGAGGTCTGCCCTTGATGAGCTCCCAGTCTGGTTGGGGATGGCGCGGGGTGGGAGGGTGAGGACTGGCGGGCAGGTGACTGACACTATGCAATACGCCACCGAACACCAGGGGAACATAATCCCTAACCAATGCTTCTGAGGGAGGGAGCCCTCACAGGGGAGATGACATTTGAGAACTGAGCTGGGTCTAGAACAATTTTGTCAGGTGGAAAGTGAGCAAAGTCTCAGCTTCCAATTGGCAGGTGCCCAGGGTGTAAAGTTCCCTTGGTTGTTTTGGGGTCTGGCTCACCCTGGTCTTGGCCACACGTGACCCACATTTGACCCCAGTGCTGGGCTAGTCACATTGGGGAGGCAGCAGTGGGGCCGGTGGCTGTAAAGGCAGCACCGAATCTCCCCAGGATCCTCGGACAGATGCAGTTGGCCTGTCTCCTAGAACGTTGTGAGGATTTCTGCCGCTGCTTCCAGTGACCAGGAGGGTCTTAGAATTGGAACGAAGGTGCCCCCCCATGTGCAGACAGGCCCAGACAGACACCGCAACTCCCAAATCTTCTCAGATTCTCAGACTTCTGCAAACCCCCCTGGGTGCCAGGGAGAGGGGAATCTGAGAAATGAGACAGAAGGCATCGATGTCGCCCAACATGAGACCCGATCTTCAGCCTGGAGCTTCTCCAGGACATTGTATGGGCCCTGGGGGGTCCAGTGTGTTCGGTGAGGAGTGAGGAGCTCTCGGAGGCTGTCTTCCCGGGAAGAGCCTGTAACGGTTTAACTGAGAATTATGAAAGGCCTGGACCAGGGCCTGAGGTGCAGACAGAGTTAAGGGGGTCAAAGGATGTCAAAGCACCCCTCAGAGAAAGTGTGAAGGGGCCAGGGGAGAGAACTGTGTTACCTGCCAGGCAGGGCTGTGTGTGTGTGGGAATGGGGACGCATGCCCAGTTTTTCCTCTCTGCCTGACCAGCTCCTTGGCCAAAGCCAACTGGAAGCCAGAAGGCAAGGCACACAGGTGACACGATCCTGTTTGTCAGCCTTCCAGGGCAGATCAGGGCAGAGAAGGGGTGGCACAGGGGATCTGTGAGTGAGAGAATGGGGAAGGTTGGGAGGGGAATCCACTACTGAGTGAGAGTTCACAAATCGGTGGGGGGCAGAGGGCAGACACCACATGGTCTCCCAGGTCTTTCCTAAGAACAGCCTGGAATTCTGTGTGAGAGGGTTCGCCTTTGAAAGAGGATGACACATATCTCTCAAAGATCCTCCAGGACACCTACAGGGGCCCAGGATCTCAGCTGTGGTCAGCAGGACCCCCTCCAGGTCTGCAGCAGGTCTATAGCCACACGCAGGTGCCTTTGTCCGCAGAGCTGGGGCCACCGGAAATCACAGCCCAGGCCCCCCAGCCCTGACATGTGGCCATAGAGGGACAGCTGGTCGCTGAAACAACCGAGGGAGGAGAACCCAGGAGATCTCCATGTCGTGGCTCATGCCCACTTTGTAACAGATGCACCATTTGCTGCCCTGGAGGTCAGCTGCGACCTTGTCCTCAAGTCACCGTCGGTTCCCTTGGTGGCCTACGGACTCTAACTCTCGACTTTATTAAAGGTTTTCTCCACTTGCCACAGGCTCCATAGATCTGTATCCCAACTCAGACTTGCAGAGAAAACACGTTTGTTCATTTTGCATGGGGTAGATCTAATCTTCCTCACAAGCTACCATCCCCTGAGCGGAAAGCAATGCAAATTCCCTTCGTCCATTCCAGAGAGGTTATCCGATGCAGGCCTTTGCATCGTCCCTCTAGGGCAGCTGGGCCTCAGCTTTCCACCGGCCTCTGCGGAACGGCATCTGGGACACGGATGGGGGTGGGTCTGTGGTTTGGGTCCTGGGGCAGAGGGGTGGGCCCTGGGGTGGGCCAGCTGGCTCTGATCCTCCCTGGTGTCCACAGGTTTACCTCTGGCCTGGGCTGGCCTGGCTCCAAGCGTGTGATTTCAGGGAGGTGGCCACCTGGGGAGCTCTGGAGATCTGGGTCCAGGAGGGCTCTGCCTTTGTGTGGCCGGCTGTTGCTAATGTGTTTATTTTGAAAAGCCCAGATGAGGCCTGTGCTGGGTGGTCCATGACAGAGCCCACACCCAGCCCGACATCAAACCAGGAGTCGGCCAGCCCCAGGGCCCTCAAAAACCCCACTGTCACCTGGGGTAGGGGGTGTGAGCCGTGCCTCTGGGTTTCCTAAATGGACCCCTTCAGCTCCACCTCAGAACCCTGGGCTCCAGTCCCGGGGCCTCCCAGAGCTGGTCAGTGGCCGTGGCCCAGGAGAAACCAGCCGAGATCAGACTGGTACTGCCAGACTGTGGCCCTGGGGGGGAAATCCTGGCTTTGCTGAAACAGTCCAAGCCAGAGGGCTGTGGGTGGGCCTGACTACCCACCGCCTGAGAGCCTGGGACGACGCTTCCGCCTCAGAAACACCCTGCCCCAGGCCTACCTCCCCATAATCACAGAGTCGTGCATAAAACTTGCACTTAGTGCATCAGCAAAGCTAGGTCACCTGCGCAAAAAAAGATGATGAGAGGCATCGATAGCTGAAAAGAATCATCAAAAGGATAGTGACAACTCTGTTTCTTTTGCAAGAGGCTTTGGGGCCTTGAAAGGGCCAGATCTGGCCCCTCAGCATAAAGCTCTTCCTTCTCAGAGGCCTAGCCCATAGCAGCCGCGCTCGCTGTGCCCACTAACCATCTAACCTCTGCCAGGCGGTTAATGTAACTTAATTCACACCCTGTCGACATTCCTGAGCACGACCCTCTGCAGGCCCCGGGCAGGTGCTGCGTAGACAGAAGCGAACGAGACCCTCTTCCCCAGGGCTCACAGCCTCAGAGGGGATGTGTTCAACCTAGGGTAGTTACAATGATTACTCTCTGGGGAATGCTCTGTATGTGCCAAGATTTTGACGCGTAGTATCTCTATTCCTCCTAACCACCCTGAGGGATGAGTCTGTCTTCAAGTTATGGACAGGGAAACTGAGGGTCAGCGTGGTCAGGGCCACCCAGCCAGTGAGTGAGGCACCTGGCCGCCCCTCACCGCCTGCACCTCCTCCTGCCACAATTGCTTCAGGCACCGCGGGGTCTCCTCCCCGTGGCCCAGTCCTGTGCGGGAGGCCGGCTGGCCAGCTGTTGTTCTCAGGCACAGGCCAGCGTAGGCCCTGCCTGTGCAGGCCGCTGGGGCCTCCGGAGTCACATGTGGGGCTCCCTCAGGGCCTCCTTGCATCCTGCACTTCAAGAAGCAGCAGGAACAGGGGGTGTGTGATGGCAGACCTGGGAACCAGGGCTCAGGGCCTGGCAGAGGCTCCAATCCACCTCAGTGGAAAGCGGAAGGCTTGGGTGGGGGCCGGAAATGGCAGGAAATGGAGGACCCCGCCAAAGGGTTCCCCTGGAACGGTGTCATGAAAGAACCATTAGAGCATGTGAGCAGGATCGGGGGGTTAAAAATGGGGTTACCAGAGTAAGCACATAAAAATACAGGATGACCAGATAAATTTGAATTTCATATAAACAATAAACAATTTCTAGCTATAATATTTGGGACCCACTTATACTAAAAATTATTTATTATTTATCTAACAGGCAAATCTAGTCGAGCATCCTGTAATTTTTTCTGGCAACAATAAGGTAAGGACACCCAAGGACAGTAGGTGGTGGGAGGCTGGTGGGAGGATGGGGGCGGGGGTTGGCGGTGGGGGACTGTCCCCTCCAGGGTCTGGTTGAGCTGGAGCTTCTGGTAGGCAGAGCTACGCAGCCAGCCAGCGCCGGAGTTCAGCAAGACAGGGAGGAAACGGGCAGAGGAGTGTGGGGGGCACATAAACACCCCAGCTCATTCTCTCCCACCCTCTGACCTGTCGTTCCTCCCTCTAGCAAGGGAGCCCCTCGATGCCATCCCCTGGGGAGCCTTGGCACAGAGCCGGGCAGAGGGTGGATCTGGGCAGCGGGGCAGAAAATACCCAACTCGGCTCACATACAGATTTCTCACTGCATCCTCAGCATTTCAGATTCATTTTACTCTTACTTCCCTCCGGACCCACAACGGCTCCCACTGCCTACAGCACGAACTGTAATCCCCGAATTCAAGAAGTGCCCCTCCCGCCCCTCCCCCCAAACACATCCCGGATCTGAGCAGGCAGAACTCAGGAGAACAATGACTCCGCGTGGCTCAGTCCAGCCTCAGGGGTTTGCTTATGCTGTTCCCCTGGGCAGTCGTGGAATTTACAAATTGAAAAAGGTCCTCAGGGGAATCTGTTGACGCCCCCTATGGGCCAGACAGGGAACTTCAGGCTTGGCCGGAGGAAAGATTCACAAAGCCATTTCCCCAGCCCATCAACCCTCCCTGGCTTTTAGGGGCCCCACCACGGTCTGCCCAGCCCACATTCAGCTGTGGTTCACCCCTTTCATCACGGCTGCCTTGTCGCTACTTGCTGCCTGTCTCCCTGGGTCCCTGTTCCCCAACTAGAATACAAAGTTCTTTTTCTAAGCTTTCCCTTCAGCACAGTCCTGGGAATGTAAACCCAATGATTTTCTTTTTAAATTACATCCTTTGATTACAGTTCAACAATTTAATCATAGTTATTAAACAACTAAAGATCTGCCTGATTTGGTACTTGCGGTACAATGAAAAAAAAAATCACACAAAAACACAAGCTTTGGAATCAGATAACCTGGGTTTGTTTACATTTTTCCCCAATAAGTCTTTGTTGAATTTACTCTGGTAAAAGAAATTCCTGCTGCAGCTGGACGAGTCCTGTCCTGGTACAGGGAGGACCTCTCTGTCGGGTGTTGAACTCCTGCGTCCTATACCGGTTCCCCTAGGACATGCTAGCCTTGGAGCGGGAGGAACTTTCAATATAAGGTTTCATTCTTAAATTAAGATCAAGATTACCAAACATCATTTCTATATGTTTTTTTCTTACAAGGCCTTGTTGACTCAAATGATTTACGTGCTTTTTCCATGGAAAAAAGCATTTTCCTTCGTTTTTGCTGTCCTTAATGGGGGTCCCTGGCTGGCTCTTTTAAACGGTACAGGGGAGGCTGTGTTTTGGCGTCCACTGAGACCCCTCTGTGGGGCCTCTTTCCTTTGCTCATCTGCACTCAGGGGTACCAGCTGTCCCCTCTCATGAGCCACAGCACCAGTTTGGGGAGGGGTTAAACGTCTAATGTACATATCAGCTATTGGTTTATGCTTGTGGATGGTGCAGCTTGTATAATATTTCTTAAAGAAACAGTTCTTTTAGTTCAAAACAATGCTATGCAATTATCTGTTAGCATGTGTGTTTATAGATTTTGAATTTTTATATCTCTGGAAAAAAAGACTTAAAAAATATCACAGAATGTCTAGTATAATATATCCCCTATTTCCTCAGGAACGAGCAAGGTACAGTGTTGTCATCTGTTCTACCTGTTTCCAGAAACTTTCTCTTCCCGCCCTTTGGCACCCCTTCGCCCACACACACGTTGCCAGCAGTTTGGGGACACAGTTCAGACACACCCATGTGCAGCCCTTTATCAGTTAATAACTTTATTGTTTTCCCCAAGAAGAGTGGCCGTAGTATATTTGTGGGACTTACTCTTTTGGATAAGTAAGGGAGGAAGAGGAGGAGGAAAGGAGAAAGGGAAGGGGGGAAGGAAGGAAGGGAAGAAGGCAGAAAGAAAGATCTACCCTAAAGGCAAATGGAAGCTGCCGCCTCTGATGTCAGAAGCTACTTTTCCCCCTGTGCCACTGCGGAAGTGTTGAAGTGGTCAGGGCCTGACCTTAGGGAGGAGCCCCGTACCCAGGCGTGGGCGTGCGCGTGCGCGCGCGGGGGTGACAGGAGCAGGCACGTGAAGTTATGTGTGCTGAAACACTGTGCAGGGTTACACTGGCATGTCCCAAGCGCCCATCTGCTCTGCCCACGTGCCCTCCGTGCCAAAAATATCCCTCTGCTGGGAGGTCAGGTGCTGTGCAGGAGGGGCAGCTGCTAGGAGGGGGTGCTGCTGTCCACGGAGCCGGAGGACAGGGTCTCCGTGGGCCGGTTCACACATTGTGATTGTTCTTCCTGAATGTGTGTGAATTAACGAGTCATTTTCCAGAAGCTGGGGGAGTGCCAGGGGCTGTGAACCCCAGAGCCCCAGCAAGTAGAGTCTTAAGATGAGGAATGGAATTCCTGAGTCTGGGCTACCGAGGAGGTGGTAACAGTTCAGAGCATGACCTGTATGTCGCCACGGCTGGGCCCCGGCCTGGCAGGCGAACAGCTGGGTCCAGGACCCAGCAAACACCCTGGTTTGGCCGGCAAAACCAAACATCATTGCTCAAAGGAAGGGCATTAAAGGATCCCCTGGACCTGATTTAGTTCTGCATCACATTTTCTGAGGCTTGAACATCAAATATTGAACTGCTGGGTGATTTCAGTGTTCTTCTTCAGACTTTTCTAGATTTCAAAAACGTTTTGCTCTAATCGGGGTGTTTCGCCAGGCCCCATTCTCTCTGCTCTGCACATCTGGCTCACCCAGTGTTTCCCTGATGTCCAAGGTCACCGTTCAAGGGTGCCTGGCCTTGAGGCCAGGTTCAGCCCGAGCCCCACTGGTACAGCCCCACTTCAGAGCAGAGGAGGGGTGCCTTCCCATCATTGATCTGCCCAGACGGGGCGCCTGTCTCGGATTCTCCTGAAGGTACTGCATGTGCTAGCCGCGGCCAGGCAGACACTCCCTGGGGAGCAACTTGTGGGATGTGCCGTCAGGTCCCAGTGGGCCGAACCACCTTTGCCAGACCCCTGTCTTCTCTGGGATCCTCGAAGTCACGTTATCGGAGGAAACGTGCTACGCTTTACCACACGGTGTCAAAGCCCAGGCTTCCCTTCACTCAGAGCTTTAGTGAGCCCCACATCCTATTTTTTCTTTTCTACACTTTTTATCCTCACCTGAGGACACACCCGTTGATTTTTAGAGAGAGGAGACCAGCAGGAGAGAGCGAGGGAATCATCCGTGTGTGAGAGAAACATGGATTGGCAGCCTCCTGCATGTGCCCCAGCTGGTAGGTGCCCTGACCGGAAATGGAACCCGGGTCATTTCAGTTTATGGGACGACACTCCAACCAACTGAGCCACGCCAGCCAGGGCCACACATCCTGTTTTCACTTAACTATGGGATTGACTTAACTGTTGCGGACCCGGGGTGCTAGGCAAGGGAATACTCTGCTGACTGTCATTCATTCCTCCTCTTTAAGGACGGGGGGACTCTTACTGACTCAGACTTGTCCAGTCTGGGCTGTCTTCTTGAGCATGTGCTCTGTCTGAAGTTTGAGTCCTTCCTCAGAGGGTCCTCTGTCCCCCAGGCAGACAGATTTCCGGGGCCCTCTCTACCAGTGACCCAGCAAGGCCCACGCACACACAGGGGCTCCCTGCCTGATGACGGCCATGCTCCTCCCTCCTGTGTTACTTTTATAATCACAAAGAACAGGTCTTCTTTCCTTCTTCCTGTTACAGAGCAAAGGCCGAAGGGGCACCCAATGATTCCCCAGCCCCGCTCTTGGTCCGTTTTGCACGCTGCCAATGGAAAGACGTCTCTCAATACCAGAGACTTGTGAAAAGGAAAAGAATTATTTATTTACAAGTTATACAGGCTTGGGGCAAGGACTTAAGGTTTCCTTTAAAATACTAAAGTTCTCTAGAATACCCACAAACACCCACAGTCCTTCCTTCTCCACCCCCCCCATCCCCCGCCCAGTCCAGGGTACCGTATCTCAGGGAAAGAAGTAGAAGTCCATGAGTCAGGCAGCCCCTCGGTTCCAACACCATCTACTGTGTCGCCACTGCGATCTCCTATTAATCCAAAGGCAGGTTAATCCAAAAGCATGTTATTCCAAAACCATGCGGCACCTTCTCATGGCCCACCAGCAAGAGTTCTTTCACCCCTTTCCTTCCAGGCAAAGTCTCTCCTGCTTCCTAGGCCTTGTGGCAAAGGGAGCCACCCAAAGCTGCAGGGTTCTCCCCTCTCACCAAAAGCCGCGTGGTCCTGCCTCTGTCTCTCAGGCTGAGGGGTCCCCACTCCTCAGCCGCGTGGTCCAAGAGAGAGATATGGCTGCTGAGCCCTGGGTTTAAATCCCCCGCACCAACCTTCCTCTTGCAGCCCCATTTCCAACTCCTCCTTCAATCGGCTACACCTGCCAGCACTCCATATTCCTCCAGTTTTTCTGGGCTCCCATGTTAGCTGTAGGCAGGGGTGACCCCATGGCCCAGAGCCAACCACCTCCAAGTTTTCACGCAGGTGCTGTGTCTAGGGGGAGTTGCCTCTTGGCTACATCCTGGGTGGAAATCTCCTCCATCCCCCTGGCTCAAAGCATGGCCACAGCTATTTAACATACCTATGGAACCAGTTAAAGGTTATAGATATGTTAAATGACCATGGCAGAGGCTGTCTGCAAAGCTGCTCCCATACCCAACAGCTCTGAATGGCCATGCTCTATGAGTCCCATCCCCGACCCAGTTCAGACCTGTGGGGGTGAGAACATTCTATATACATATTTCTAATATTTCCTGGATACCTTGAGTTCTGGACCCTACTACAAATCCTTGTTTGGGCCCATTTCTTGGCTGCACCCTGTAACACTCCCTTCCTTCCAGATTAAATGGCTACATACAACCAACTTCAGAAAATCTCCAAGTAGGACGCAGGCAAACAGCGGTGAGCACACATGGCGGCTTCCTATCCAACGCCCTCTTTGCCCACCTTTCTGTCTTGATCAGGTATCAGGGGGCCCTGAAGTCAAGGACCCTGCCCCAGACTCAACAGATGAATCTTAATTAGCGTAAAGCATCTGTGGTAAGTCCCTTCCCCTGGCCCACGGTCTCAGGACTCCTTGACGTCCAGTCTCTGGTCTGGTCCAGCCATCATCTTGGGCGCAGCCATCCCAGGAGCTCAAGACTTTCCACAGGCAGGCCCCGAGGTCCACGTAGTGCGTATAGTTCCCCGGACTCATATCTTTAATTCTTGCGAATCAACTTTAATCTACCCCAAGCACTCTCACACCCCCACAGGGACTGTGTGGGAACGCAGACGCTTCCTGCTGTCCTCAGTCACGCGCCCACGCTGTGGACCACTGGGACACATGCCCACTGACACAGGCAGTCCGCCATGGACCCTCCAGGTCAGGTGGTTCTGTGCTCTCCACAGTTTTCCTAGCACAGGAATCCTGGCAACGCTGAAGCCCCAGGGTCTCAGGTCCAGGAGGCCGGGTGCACCTTGAGGCCAGCCTTTCGTTTCCACAGGCCTCATTGTGCTTTTCCTCAGGCTGGGGTGGGGTACTACACTCAAGGGCGCCCCCTGCAGGACATGAACACAATCTCTTCCACGAGCTTGGGCTATTATTTGCGACACACCAGGCCTGCTTTGTAAAATTCTCCCAGGGAAGGACCTTCCATGGGTCTGGCTACTTGCTTGTTAATGGGGAAAGGAAACACTGGGAGAATATGAACTAACATTGTCCCTCTGCCTTTTCCTAGGAAACCTGCCTCGTGCTCTACCAACTTGCCTCCTAACGAGAGTGAGAGTCTAGAGTCATAGGGCCAGAGCTGAGGGGAAGCACTGGGATTGGTCAGTAAATGGGGAGACTTGTGGGGGAGCTTATTGGTCAGTTCAAGGAAAGGAGGGGCAGGAGGGAGTCACAGTCAACTACCCACCCAGCCTAGAGCTTGGGCTTCTGCAGCTCCTGGATCACCCCACGTATGCATACATCTGCCCCAATGCCACGTGCTGAGATTGAGCGAGTCCCGTGGAGGCCAGACACAGTGCGCTGGGCCTTAGAGAGGAGACGGTCTCTCAGAATACACAGCCTGGCGGAGAGGCAGCCTCGTGCACTGACTCGCAGGCCATGATGGGCAGGACAACCCGACGTGTGCGTAAGGAAGTCTGAAAAGTTGGTTCCTGTGTTGGGGGTGTGGGGTGAAGCCTATGGCATCTTAGAAAGCTTCCGGGATGAGGCTGGGTTTAAGCCGTCTTTGGTAAGGAATCTGGCAGGAGATAGACCGGGAAATGCATTGTACACAGAGGTGCCGCGATATAACGAAGGCTGAAACAGCACAGGATGTGGCTAAGGCCAAAGGCAGTGGAAAATACGCTTAGAAAAGCAGCTCATAAAGAGCACTGAATACCAGACAGAGCAGGTTGTGTGTCTGGCTTTAGACTGAGTTACAGAGAGCGACACATTCTCAGAGTGTGGAGACCCTTGTCCCCAGCCCCAGCTTGCACCCTTGCCTCCTGCCCACGCTTCCAGCTCATTCTTTCAGTGTTTCCCTTCGTACCTCTAAATATTATACTTACCTTACTACTACTTGACTTTGCGATTTTGAATGGCATTCACTGACTTTCCACTATAGAAGATGAAGCTTTCACGCTTTCCCACTACGCATAAACATTTTTCCTGTCCCTTCCAACATAGTTCCATTATAATTTCAGTTAGACCATTATTTTGCATTTACATTATTATTAATATTGCTGCCCAATGATATTCACAACTGAGTGATATAGTGTGCTATGGTAAGATTTTCTTTTGTGCTTTTATTTGTGCTTTTCCTGAGATTAATCTTTTTTGGTTTGTTCGTTTGGTTGGTTGGTTGGTTGGTTGGTGGCTTTGTTTAGGATTCAAAGTACTTATCGCTGATTAAACCTCAAAGTTTTTGTCAAGTATGAAAATCTCCTTTCAAGATACTCAAAAGCCTGTGTTTGTTCCAAGTGCGTTCTTCCTGGGGGTCCTTCCTGAAGCCCTGCTGGCACCTGGAAGATTCCCCTGGGGCCCCTCTCTCCTGGTTAGCTCTCCCCAGCCTCCCTCTTCTCTTGTGTCTCCCCATATTTTGTTGGAGCATCTCCCTTAGTAGCAGCCAGAGACAAGGTGCATTTTTGAGGCAAACTGACACTCGCATATTGGCAAAAATCTTTTCTTTTCCATTACAGTTTACATTCAATATTATATTAGTTTCAGGTGAATAGTTAGGAAAGCTCTTTGTTCTCCCCTTGCAGTTGATTGTTTGACTACATTTCTTTAAATGTGGACAAAACCGATATTTATGTGAGTAATCCTGGGACCTATCCCTTTTTACAGGAAATCTGCCGGTTGGTAAGGGCGCCCTCGTGTGTCACTACAGTGCAATGTCAGCTGGGTCTTCGCAGCTGCAGTAACTCCCCTGGTGCTGGTCTCCTCCCTGCATTTGCCCTCAATCTCCTGGCCTGTCACACCACTTAGTGTGCTCGGAGAAACGCAAGGCTGGGGGGACCCCTCTGGGTTGGAGCAGCAGCCGGCTGCGGGTGACAGAGCTCCTCTGGGCAGCCCGAAGTTTGTCCCGTTACACTCCACACACGGTCATACTCTTAAAATTATTGAGGGTCCCGGTGTGTCTATGTGCGTGCTCGCCATTGTTTTATACTATATTAGAAACTAAAGCTGAGAACTTTAAAGATATGTATTAATCCATTTAAAATAACAACAATAAACCCATAATAACACTACATTTTAATGAAAAATAACTGGAGTTTTAAAAACAAAAAAGAAAAGGAGTAAAAAGCGTGGCATTATGTCACACTTCCGGAAGTCGTTTTTATGCCTGGCTGAGAAGAGAGCTGGATTCTTTCATTAGCTTCTGCGTCCGGCCCCTCGCCAGGCCACATGGCCGCGGGACACGCTGGACACTCGTGAGATGGTGAGTGAAAGGCGCATGCGCCATCCTAGTGTTAAGATGAATACACTTGGACCTCGATACCCCCTGAAAGGGTCTTGGGAACCTCCCAGGGTCCCCAGACCGCTCTGTGAACTGCTGGCTTAAGAATATGGTCCCACGAACCACCCCCAGGCCTGTGTACAGATCTAGAACCCAAACCCTTTGACAGGCAGGTTCCCTTTTCCTCGCTGTCCAGAGAGCGAACCTTGCACCGGGAGGGGCGGGGTTCGTGCTCCTGCCACGTTCTAGATGCGGGAGCAGGGAGCACATGGCCCCAAGCAGCCCCTCTCTCTTTGGTGAGGTCCTGGCCTGCAGGCCTGTCCCAGGCAGAAGGGGGAGTCTTCCAGGGAAACTTCACTACCATTGCTTTCTGAGTACTTTTCACAGTGTTTCTCACCCATCTTCCTGCTGGGCCGCTTCTTGGAGCCTGGAAATTTCTAGATAATACACACAAAGCACCGGGGCCTGACGTTGTCAGAGGACTCCTGAACCCTTGAACAGAAGTGGGGGACAGCACTTTTCCCTCTAAAACAAGGACACTAAGATTTCTTGATTGTCCCAAGAAACAGCCCTGTCCCTGAGCCAGCCCTTGCCGCTGAAGGCACAGCTCAGAGGGCTCCGCCCAGGTGCTCCATGATCTTCGCCCCTCCCCCGGGGGGGGGGGCCTGCTGACTCCGCGCACCCTCAACTTCACCAGGGTTCAATGAGTCACTCTTTTCCCGCGGGAGACAGTGCCCTGTGATGCCTTACCCCTCTAGTGATGGGGATTTCAGACCGATAGAAGAGCCGCCAAAGGGGACATTTTAGGGCAGAGGGTTTTGGGGTGTATTCATCGCAGCCCTCACCCCCTGGGGCTGGTCCCAGGGCAGCGTCCACTGAGATTTCCCGGAGGTTGTCGTAGGTCCCTGGCATCCAACTCCGGTTGATTCTACTGGCCGCAAGATAGGTGCTCCATATTTGTTGAATCAGGTTGAATTTGGATTATCTTGGCTACAATTTTTCCATTTTTAAAATGAGGAGGGTGGACTAGAAAGCTCAGGGTCCTACTAGCTCTAACGCCTACTAGCTGTTTATGTCCCTGTGTTGGAAAATGACTTTTAAAGGAGAACAAAATGGTATCTGCACGTATGTTTGTCTGCCTGCACTTGAAGAATTACTGAACACAGTGACAAAGGGCCTCGTTACGGTCTCCCGCTCCTCCTGTGGAGCACCCAGGAGCACGCCCCCGGCCGTCTGCACGCAGCACTGTGGGGTCGGTTGAATGAGCAAAGAAAAGGGACCCTGAGCTCCAAAGACAACCATTTAAAAAAAAAATTTAGGTTCCAGATTTGTAGCCAGGCCATGGCTCATGTGACCATATTCTTCATTCAGCAGTTTTCAAGGTGGTCTGGGCCTCTTGGGAGTCCCCAAGACCCTCTCAGGGAGCCCTGAGACTAAAACAGAGGTTCCTTGTTCGTTCACCTAGTCCCTGGCCCTGGAGACATCCTGTAACCCCTTCTCTTGACTCCTGGCCTTCTCTCCACTGGAGGAGCCTTTGTGATCTTTGTCAAAGGTCACCTGACCCCTCCCCACCGGCACTTCCCAGGGCTCTGCTGGCATTTCCCCAGACACCTCTCTGCATGGCATAGAGAATGGATCCCCTCCGTGGGACAGACCCCGAGGCAGTCCAGCCCAGCAAGGGTGGCGGGAGTCTCCTGATTCTGCTTCAAACACACGGGAATTTTGCATTATAGCTTCCCTAACACCACCATTTTCTAAAACTTAAATTTATATGTTTAATCATGGACTCAAGCAAACTCAAGAAAGGCAAGTCATGCTTATCTTGGGGCTTTTAAATTTCCTTGCATGTTATCTTTTTGTTTGTTTTTTTGTTTGTTTGAAAACTAGTTTGTAGACCATGTGATTTAAACATATGAACAACGAATGGGCTACTGCAATCCAAGCAAACTCTTCACATTGAGAACCTCTGTGGAGTGTAGTAAGATGAAGACAGGCCTTGGGCAGATTCCTGCTGTCCCCAGACCCGGACCCCGAGATACTGATGAAGGTTTATGCAGTGAAAGAGCCAGGCCCAGGGGAAATTCCCCGTCCCAGGCTGGCTCCCAACCCCAACATTGCCACGGGCCCCTGAGAACAACCAAGAACAGCCCCCAAGCTTTCACACAGTACGGATTGCAGGCACAGCCAGGCATGGCAAAGTATGCGTTCTGTGCATGTCGCTAGAAGCAGGGGTGCTGCTCCCCACTTTCTTTTGAGAAACACCAATCTCCAGGAAAAGACCATCTCCTCCACAGGGCACTGAAGGACCTCCCTGACTCCACCCTGTCCTGGACCCCGCGGCCTCACCCCTCCGATCTCTGCTCCCATTCTTGATCTCTCTCCAGGACGACTTCTGTCCCATGGGGATGGGTCCTCCCGGGTCTCTGAGAGGTACTCCCCCCTCAACACGCCTGTCCTTGTCCCTATTTGGCATCGCTTCCTCCCATCGCTGCCATGCACGGCAGGGAGGAAGCCCGATTCCTGGCACCAGGTGGTGCTCTGCGAAGATGAGGTCTGTGGAGTGGAAAGGTGAGCGCAGCGAGAGAAGTCAGCGCAGCGGGCACTGCGGGGCCCGCCCTCCCGCAGTTCCTGCTCCAGCCGCACGGTGGGGCACCAGGCTCCGCACCGGCTGCAGACTTCCGCGCACCTCCCACCCGCCCTGGGCACCTTCCCTGGGAAGGGGCTGTCTTGGGAAATCCGGGTGCCGGTGGGGGCGGGGAGAGGGGGAGGCGAAGAGAGGCATAACCCTTGGGAAGGCAGTCCTCCCTGGGTGGGACCCAGAGAGGCACATGTGGGATGACCAGAGGACTTAGCATCTTGCGGAGGCCGCACCACTATGGGGCTAGACAGCCGCGCCTGAACAAAGCAGAGGTGCAACTGTCTACCCAGAGGATTTAATGGAAGGTGACGGGTGTGTGGGCGCAATGCGGTATCTGGAGCAAAGGTCAGAATTCCCCGCCGGCCCTGCCTTCCCAGAGTCCCCACTGGGACTCCCACTCACGCTTGCAGTGTGTTGCCCGGTAGGCTCTCAGAGCACCGTGGGTGGGCGCCTGGCATCGTGGGCAAGCCCAGGCCGCAGGGGCATGGACTGACAACCTGAGTTCCAACAAATTCAGGACCCCGCCAGGCACCTCTTGAAACTCTCCCAGGGCCTCCCTCGGGACCTTTGAGGACCGTATTTCCTGGGTCACATCTGCCCTCAAACCAGCTGCTTTGATGGAGGAGGAGGGGGGAGGGATGGCCTCACCGCTCTCCTTGCAAGAGGGCTCCCATCACTGTGAATTGGGAAAGAAGGAATCTTTCTTTGGCTGTGGTGTTCGTGGATGAGGTGTGCCAGGGAGTGTGTTTATTCTCAGAAGCGTTGCTTGAAAGCAATTTTAAGGTGATGGAATGAGAGGCTTCCGGTTTACATTTCACCTAGATAAGTGCCTATTAAAACAAGCTGGACAAAGCTATCATTTACCGTGATGATAGATAAAGTGCTTCCCAGATAAGGTCAAGTTAAAGGAGTTCATCATCACCAAGCCCTTATTATATGAAAAGTCAAAGGGACGTATCTAAGGAAAAGAAGATGATCAAAACTATGAACAGTAAAATGACAACAAATTCACAACTATCAACAACTGAACCTAAAAAACAAAAACTAAGCAAACTAGAACAGGAACAGAATCACAGAAATGGAGGGTTATCGGTGGGGAGGGGGAGAGGGGAGAAAGGGGGAAAAGGTACAGGGAATAAGAAGCATAAATGGTAGGCACAAAATAGACAGGGGAAGGTTAAGAATAGGGTAGGAAATGGAGAAGCCAAAGAACTTATAATGTATGACCCACAGACTGAACTAAGGAGTGTGGGGGGTGAATGCTGGAGGGTGGGGGAATGCAGGGCAGAAGGGGATAAAGGGGAGAAAAAAACTGGGTCAACTGTAATAGCATAATCAATAAAATATACCTAAAAAATAAAATGAGCTGGAGTGATGGGCACCACTGCCAAACCCTGGGGCACTGGGGCAGCTGGGGCAGCTAGGGCACCCCTCCCTGCCGGGGCAGCTCCCTCCTGCCCTCCACGCAGTCCTCACACCGGGGCTCTGCCAGCCTGGACTCTAACCCCCTGTCTCCCGCCCTCCTCCGCTCTTTGTTTCCTGGTGTTCTCCCTAACCCAACTCCCCACCCCAAATCTCCTAAAGGGGGGCTGTGGACTGTGCCCACATTGCCCACAAGGTCTCCATCAGCCAGTAATACCGAGGGGCTCCCAGCATGCTTCCCAACCTCTCCACTGCTCGTGTCTCTCAGGGGCCCCTAGTTGGCATAGCGTCTGTCAGCGTTTTTCAGAACCTGAGCATTGCTCAGAATTAGCAGTCCCTCCAGCATATGTCACTGCAGGTCTCCCTACAGCCTTTCCTCCCGGCTGCCCCTGCACTAATACGCTGGTGACACAGGGTCCTAGCCAGCCCCTACTCTTGGCCTTCCTGTGTGTCCTCTAGTTGTTCCCTCACGTGGCCCTTCCCTCCTCAGCCAGAACGAGCCCTGGGAGTCCCACTGAGTGCCACGCCAAGCAGTGGGCCTGTGGGAGCAGCCGTGGCCCTGGAGTTACTGTGAATGACAATAAACACCAACTGCAGGAAGAAAAAGAAAATTTCTATGTAAAAAATAAAAATAAATAAGTCAAAGAGGATCACTGATAAATAACTAAAATAGAAGTGGGTCCCCAGTGCAGTGATGCCCCCCTGCCCTGGAGCTGCCGAAACCCTTAAAAGGAGCATGAAAGTTGTCTCTGAGTAGCCAGGACGGATGTCACAAACCCCGTGCACTTTACCCTGAGCTGAACCCTCAGTTCTCTGAACTCAGGAACCCCCGCCTTTATGAACATTTCCAACAAAGGCGGGCATCTGGTCCGCAAATCCACAACAGATCAGGAGCAACAAATCAGTGTTGTTAAACTGCCCTGGCCGACGTCCTGACAGCTCAGAGAGGTGACAGCTGATGGCCAGCGAGGGACAGATCCCATAAGGACTGGAGAGCCCAGCAGCCTGGAGGCACCGGCCTGGGGCACTGAGCCACACCTAGACAAGGCAGTGCCCCCTGAGCCCAGGTCACTTTGCAGCCCAGTATGGGTTAACCGTGAGTCACAAAGAAAGTTTAATGACGTTCGAGACTCTGTTTAAGTAGTCAAGGAGCACCTTATTCATTTTAAGTACGTTTCCCTCCAAAGTGGTTCAAATTTACTTAAGGAAGCACAAAAGGATCCATCCTTTGCTTGCCGGAAAACTGAGCGATGGCTCCTTCTGTTTCTGGCGTCCGGCGCTTTGTGCACCGGTGCTCATCTGGGAGGCCACACGCTGCGTCGGCACTTGAAGGAGGGCGAGCGACTCACCGAGGGTCTCAGGGCCTAAGTGCCAGGGCAAGTCTCCATGTCCGGTGGCCTTGCCACTTCCACCAGCTCCACTTCCCCGTGGCTGCCTCTCTCCAGGATGATTCAACCGCCCCCACCCCCACCCCGAGGACTCCAGATGGGTATTACTGTCCTGATGTTGCAGAATGTCCTCTTTCTCAGCTGTTGCTTTCCCTCCTGGTCAGTCACCCCTCCCCATAGAGCCTAGGGCTGCTGGGTGTAACTTTTACCTCTACTGTGTCTCCCCCACTAGCACACCTCAGCACCAGTCATCCTGCCATTGATAACACCTGGGTTCAAGCCTTGGATCTCTCCGGACTGGTTCTTCAGGGAGGGCATGGGCTGGGCACGGATGCCTTCAGCACCCCTAGCCCAGGGTTAGCCAGTTACAGGGCGGCAGTGCGGCATAGTGGGCTCTAGGGTCAAATTCTGGCTGTGCTACCTACTAACCATGTATCCTAAAGAAAGTTACTTTAATCTCTCTGTGCCTGGTTTTCCCACCTGGAAAACGCGGTGATGGCATTAACGAAACTCACCGAGTTGTTGTGGCCGTCACGTAAGTCCATATGCACCTGGCACTCAGTGAGCATCCGACAGATGTCAGTTGTCATTGCTCATGCAGGTGATTCACATGGATCATCCCCATAACCTGTCTAAATCCTTTTTTTTCTTTGTCCTGGCTGGTGCGTCTCAGTGGTTGAGTGCCACCCTGCAAACCAAAGGGTCGCTGGTTCAATTCCTAGTCCGGGCACGGGTCAGGGGCCAGGTCCTGGGTCACGGGCCAGGTCCCCAACAAGGGGCACATGAGAGGCACCTGTACATTGATGTTTCTCTCCCTCTCTTTCTTCCTCCCTTCCCCTCTCTAAAATAAAGAAATAAAATCTTTAAAAAAAAAAAGCCTTTTTTTTTTTTTTTTTTTTAGAATAAGTCTGGTTTTGAAGGATCTTGAATTGCCATACCAATTAGTAAGGAAAGTGTGAGATTTCCCATTTTGTAGCTCAGGCTCCTGAAGCACAGAGAAGTGAGGACCGAGGACCAAGTGCCAGGAGGTGGCAGAATTGGGATTTGAACTTGGTGTTATGCTCTGAATGTTGTGTCCCGCTCCCCACCAAGATGGGGCATTAGGAAGTGGGGTGTAGGGGAAAGAGTTAGGTCACGAGGGCTTGCCCTCATCGTCAGGATTAGTGCCCATGAACGAGACCCCAGAGGGCTCACTGTCTCTCGCACCCATGAGAGGACAGCGAGGAGGTGCTGTCTGTGAACTGGAGGCGGGCCCTCGCCAGACAGCTGATCTGCGGCACTGTGACCATGACCGTGACCGGGGACTTCCCAGCCCCCGGAACTGTGAGAAAGAAACGTCTGTTGTTTACAGGCCTCTCGGCCGCTGGTGTGTTGTCACATCAGCCTGGGCCGACGGAGACGTGGGGTTACCTGACAGCTGAGTCACAGTCTCTCCGCGCATCACTCCTGCCCCTCTCAGTGGGAGTGTTCCAGAAAACTTCCTTGGGAAAGTGAGTAGGAAAGCAGTCTTACAGCCTCTGGGAACTGGAATTCCCACTTCCAAATCCTGCCCTGAGAGACTGAATCACCCAGGTTTTACAGAGTTTCAGAAGAACCCAGGGAAGACAGTTTGAGAGGCAGGGCTGCACTCCCACTTTGCAATAACAGAGAGGCCTGAGAGGCAGAGATCGTCCATTACCGTCATTCTAGGCTGTTCTGGGGATCTATGGCCATTCAACCATCACCGCAAATCTTAGTGGCTTAACATGACTGCCATCCTTGTATTATTATCTCTCGCAGTTCTGGGGGCTGGCTGGGCTCAGCGAGGTGGGCCTCCCGCGAGGTCCTTCATGTAGCTGCAGTAAGATGCTGGCTGGAGCCAGAGTCACCGGCAGAGTTTCGTCACTCCCTCGGCTGGTGGCTGATCCTGGTGGTCAGCTAGGACCTCGGGGAGCCGCGGGCCAGAACACTTACTGTGGCCTCTCCGTGTGGCCTGAACTTCCTCTCAGCATGGTGGCTGGGTTCCAAGAACAAGAGTCCCCCCTAGATACAGTGGATGTGCGTGGCATTTTTCTGACCTAACTTTGGAATTCACATAGTGCTACTTTTGCAGTGACTTCTAGTCATCAAGGCAGTCACAAAGGCCCACCCAGTTCACAGAGAGGGGGCATAGACCGCTACTCAATGGGAGAGTGTCAACAAGCGTACGTGACATAGGATAAACCTTCCTTGAAAAAACACAATCGGCCACACGGCTGGCTTTCCTAGAAGAACTTTCCATTTGAAGGGAAAAGTGACAAATGGTATACTGAGGCTCTAACAATGACCTCTCCCTGTAGTCACGTCTGACGATAGCTCCTTCAGGGAACCAGCCACCAGGGACATGGCTGGAAGCAAGATTAACTGCTCCACCGAAGCTGTCACTGAAGTAAATAGGATTAGGGCAGCAGTGACTTCGTCATTCAGACTGCTCCAACAACATGTAATTTGCAGCCATGCTGTGACCAGCAAAGCTGCCAGGGCATGTGAGCGGGAGGGCCTGGTCACCTCTGGAACAGATCCATTTGCTGGAAATCTTGAATGCCCTTGACCCTGTCTGACAGCAGACAAATTTTAAATCTGCCCCACACTAGCTTTTTTTACGCAGACAAAAGCTGTCGGTGATTTTGCTTTTGAAGTTCCTGAGTCAGCCAGACCCCGAGGAAATGTCCTTCGTGTCCCCCAGCCCCTCTCCCCGTGGTCCCAGCACCAACCCTGAGAGTTCTGGGAACCCAGCCAAACCAGGTCCCAGGGAAGGGCAGGTGGCAGGGTAGTGCGATCAGCGGAGTCCAGCCCCAGACGAGGCTGGGAGATGGGACTCAGCCCAGCAGGCTGCAAGGAGAGCACACAAGCCACTGGCTAGGAGGACACGGGCCGGGCCCGGCTCTGGGCACAGACACCCTCAGGATTCAGTATTCTGGGGGCAGGGTAGGGGTGGGAACTACCAATTAAGGACTGCCTCCGATATGCCAGCTGGCTTCCCCTGCATCGCAGGTAATTCTGCCCACCACCATCCTGGGTTCAGAGATGAGGAAGTCAGGCTCGGAAAGCATCAATGGCTTTGCCTCAGTCAGGAAGATCAGGAGCTGGTATTAGAACCCAAGACCATCTATCATTTTCTGCTGAACTGGGAAGAAGAGAAGGAAAAAGTGAGTGGGCCCTGTGGGGCAAGACCTTATTTGTCGGGAGCCCAACCCAAGAGAGCTTTGTGTGAGAACTGGGGAGAGCACCCTGCCCTCACGAGGGGTGCTGGCAGCCCGGGACAGGACAGGCAGGTTTCCTGCCGGCCTTGGGCTCGGGAGCAGCCGGGCCGGACCAAGAATTTCTGGCAGAGCAGGCCCATTTGTCACTTCAGCTGCCCCCACCCCACAGCTGCCCACCACAGCTGCCCCCCACAGCTGCCCCCCACAGAGCAGCAGCTCCTCTCGTCGCCTCTGGACACGACCCCCTGTCCCCCACCTTCATAGTCACTGATATGTCAAAACAGCAGACTAGCTCTCCTGCAGAGGTGGAGGGAGGAGAGGACAGGGCTGCTGGCTCAGGGTTCTCCAACCACCCTCGGCAGGTCTCATTCCACCCACTCCAACCATCGGCCCTCGGGATAAGACTAGGCTAGGTGGTATCCCCATGAGGGGGCGGGGGGCAGGCGTAGCAGCATGGCCCATGCCCGCTCACAAGGATGAGAGGACACCATGAGCGCTCGCTGCCACCCACCAAAAGACAGAGTCCCTCGGAGAGAGGGACGCATGACACCAGAGAAATGCCTGCTGTTGGGGCACCGAGCCCTGGTGTGCCCCGAAGTGCCCATCAGAGGCCGCCCTGGTGTTTGGCCCCACACCCAGCTCCCCCCACGCAGGGCCCAGAAGGGGCTAAAGGCCGCGTTCCCACGCTGCCCGCTGGAGTCGGGCCAGGCCCCAGGCAGCGCCTTTCATTGTCTGCGGCCTGGAGCGCCTCTGGGCTGGTCTGAGGGGAGTCGGTCAGTGTCAGTTACCTGTGAGAGGGCTCCCAAATCAATGCCTCTTTATTTCCTGGAAAGCTCCTCACTCACAGCAGCCGCCTGAGGCAGACCTGCAGTCTCTTCCCATCCAGGGAGCCTCCTGTGAGTGGGAAAGGGAGCAGCGTCTGCCCCACACCCGAACCCATGAACTCAATGTCAAGTCCTTGACTGAGACCCCTGGTGGGTTGGGGCGAGGTTGGGGGACGGGGTGGGGAGGGAAGACTTGAACTACCTGAGGACCTGAATTTGTATATTCCTCCAACAGATACAACTATGCTCAAATGTCTACCACCGTCCCAACTGTGGCTGCCTTGGGGCCTGGCAGCCATCATGGCACAGGCCGCCGAGCCGGAGGAGCTGCGGTGAGCAAGCGAGGTGTCAGGCTTCCTTTCCCACGCTGGCGGCCAGAGGGCTGAATGGAGTGGCCCCACCCCGAGGGGCCCATCCAGCTGGATGCTCCTCTTCCTGCCCCCACAGTGGGGTGGGATCACCCTCACCATCTCCTAGAGGGCGGCTCCCTCCTGGCCAGCCCCAGCCAGGCCATCGGCCCTCTCAAGCATCCCTGCCACTCAGGGCCCGGCAGAGCTTTGTCAGCCCCTCAGCAGGAGCCTGGAGCCGGGTGTGGGCACCCCTCATCCAGATAGACCACTTCTGGGCCCTCAGCTCCCTTAGCCTGTTCTTTCTCCCAGCTCCTGGCCAGATGGAGAACCCCCAAGTGTCCCCCAAGGTCAGCCTCCCAGACTTCTTCTAGAAATCCAAGTGGGGATTCCATGCCTAATCCAACTGACCAGGGCATTCAGGAGGCTCGGGGAGACCCAGGAGTGGCAGGAACAAACTGAGGAGCTGGATGATGGGCGCGCTGACCTGTCTGTCCTCTGGCCCGGACACCTAGCAGCAAGTCTTCCGCTGCACTCCCTTCAGCCCGAACCAGGACTGTAGTCCTGCCGGAAAAGGCCAGGCCTTGTTGGTACAACCCTGGACTGGCTGACCTCCTGGCCCCACAGCCCCCAGAGGGGCCATTCTGTGCAGAATGCCCTGGCCTGCAGTCAGGAGCCTCTTTGCTGCGGGGGAGGAGCTGCTCATGCCACCTAGGGGTCACGACCAGGAGGTCACGAGAAACGGCAGTCCAGCTGGAACCCACCACGGTGCGCAGAGCTGAATTGATACCAGGCCCTTTTGTAGTAGACTCGAGGAAGGCAAAGGCCTGTTTTCTTCCCTGAGCCTCCGAGAACCCTCTGCCCTCTCCTCTCAGGGAGAAGGTCTTTGAACCTGGAGACCTTCCGGCACTGCCCAGGTTGATTCCAATCACCCAGTCATGCTGCCAGAAAGAGGCTCGGGAGGGGCTGCCTAGTCTGGCCAGGTGGAGGGCAAGGGTTTTCTTTGCTTGCATGGATGGATGTTTCGATGTGTCCACACATTCATTAATTCAGTAAGAATTTATGCAGCATCTGTCTGTGCCAGCCACTGTGCTGGGCTCTGGCCCAGGGAGGGTGAGAACGGTTGTTTATGCAGGGGCGGATGACTAACGCGAGGGCTGAAGGCGCCCTTTCTCAGGAGGCAAGTGGATGCCTGACAATGAAGCGGGGCGGCAGACCAACGCACCCCAATAAAACACTGAGAAGCTCCTTGTGGCCGGGCTGGGTCCCAGGGCCGCCCGTTGGCCCGAGCAGGACCCACCCCAACTCTGTTATCTGTGTCCCCAGGTTCACCACAGGGGGATTGGAGCTCTGGGTCATGAGGAAGGGATGGTGTGAGCAGGGCTGGGTGAGCAAGAATGAGCATCCCAGACAATGATGTCACCCCTCTGTCCCACATCCTGCCCCCAGGCCCCTCCGCCCCGCACTGAATGAGCTGAGGCTTCCTGAGCACTTAACACGCCAGGCGCTGCAGCAGTGGGACAGACTTCTCTGTCGGTGGGACACTGGGGACAATTCATCCCTTTGGTCAGGCCCAAGCTTTGGGTGACCAATGGCCATGCGTGTGAACTGTGTCCACTGTGCCTGCACCCCGTGGCTGAGTGTGGCTGGAGAGGAACGCCTGCCAGGCTGACTGCCCTCACGCAACTAAGAGTTCTTGAAAGAGCACCCAAAGGTGCTCCCCCCTTCACATCCCTGGCATCTTCGCTCCGCTGCCTTCTCTTCCCCTAATGCCTCTTGGCCCTCAGCTAGTCATTTTGTCTCCTATTACCCTGAGAAAATAGAAAATATTGGAAGGAATCCCTTTCTTTTTCCACCAACAAAACTGTTCAGTCTACTTGCATCTGTGTCCGTCTCCCTGACCACCTCCCCAATTCCTGTCTGAAGCCAACTCTGCCTTGAGATCCAGATCTCATCCCTCTTACCTTCTCAAGATCTTTGCTCAAGGAATTATTGTATTGCCCTGGCCGGTGTGGCACAGCTGGTTGGAGCATTGTCTCATAAACTAAAATGCCGCCAGCTCCATTCCTGGTCAGGGCACAGACCTAGGTTGCAGGTTCAATCCCAAGTCAGGGCACATACAGGAGGCAACCAATCGATGTTTCTCTCTCACATACATGTTCCTCTCTCTCTCTCTCTCCTTTCTCCTCTCTCTAAAATCAATAAGCATCTCTTTGGGTGAGGATCTGAAAAAAGAAATTATTTTATTATCTTCCCTTCTTTATTATCATTTCCCTTCTCCATTAACATACATAAAAGCTATAGGAGTTTCTGTCTCTTTAAAGACAAAAATCAAAACAAAAACATGACGCTTCCCTCTTGATGCCCCGACTCCTCCGGCAGCTACGCTCCCAACACTCGCTCTCCACCACAGAGCCATCTCTTTAAGAAGCTCTCCACCCACTGCTCTGTCTCCATCCTTGCTGCTGGTCCCTGCACATGCACCCCAGCGGGGCTTCCCTCACCCCCACTCCACTACAACCGCTCCTGTCCAGGCCCCCAGCAACCTGCACATTGCCAAAGCCAGTGGTCACTTCCCAGCCCACTTGTTGGATCTCCCAGAAGTGCTGGAGTGGTTGGCTGAGTCTCCTCATTGAATGTTCTCTCAACTTCAGTGAAACCCCCCTCCTCTCTCTCTCTCTCCCTGCCCCATCCCACCCCATCTCAAGCTCCTTTCTTAGTTTCAATGAACCTCTACATGTGGTCATGGGTTGGGGCCTGGTCACAGGCTTTCTACTGTTGCATAGACATCGTCTCCCTGGATGATGTCATCAGGCTTTCAAATCAAATGTACGCTGAAGCCTCTCCGCTGAGCTACGGGCTCATATCTACTTGTCATCTCTGTTTGGACATCTACCAGGCATTTCAAAATTAACACAGGCACAACAAAACTTTTGATTTCTGTCCCCACCCCAATCCGGTCTTTCCCATCTTGATAACCGGCGCCAGCACGCACCCCGTTTCCCAAGACCAGAAGTCAGCCAGGATCTCCGCCTCCTCTGCCTAGCCCCAGGAGCTCCATCGCCCAGCCCTGCACACTCCGCTCCACACACCCGGAGCCCAACTTGATGCTCCATCCCCATCGCTGCGCCCGTGGCACCCACACGGCTAACAGAGACTCCCGGTCCTCCTCGTGTCCCCTACGATCCATTCTAGCACGACAGCCAGCATGATCTTTGAAGACTTCAAAAAAGATCATGTCACTTCCCTATTATTATTTGAATAAAACGGAGATGCCTTGCCATGGCCTAAAATGTCATACAAAATAAGGGTGCTGCCTGCCACTCTGACCTCAACTCTCCCCAGTTTTCCTCGACATGGACCTTCATCCTGTGGTCCCATTGGGAGAGAAGGGCAGAGTGCCACCTGCTTAGAGTGTTCTCCCCCAGATCTTTGACCGTCCCAGCTCGAACACTGCCTCCTTGAAGAGGCATTCCCTGACCCCGCCAGGCTCTCTCTCTGCGTCACCCTAGTCACAGAACTTATCATCATCAAAATGATCTGTTGCATGTATTTGCTCACTTGCTTGTTGTCTCTCCTTCCCCGTTAAGGTGGAGACTCTGTGAGAGCAGAACTTCTCAGTCACATTTGCTGCTGTACCTCCTGCACCTGGAATGATGCCTGCTGCGTGAGCGGCTGTTTGACAAACGGGGTGAATGGAAGAATGAGTGGAGGCCTGGCAGTGGGGATAACACAAAATAGAATCCGATGCAGCCCCAGCCCTGCAGGCTCAACTCTGGAGGCACGACGGAGACACAACATGATAAGCACCTGCGGAGATACCAGGACAGGTACCATGGGGTCCCTGGAAGGGGCCCCTACCTAGAGCATTTGTGAGCATGTGGGGGGGAGCAGGCTTCCAGCGGAAGTCATGTCCAAGTTGAGACCGACAGATAGTAAGCAGGTGTAGGGGAGGAAGAGGATGATGTCTCAGGCAGGAATACCTGAGCTCTCAAAGAGCCAGAAGTGAGTGAGAGTGTAGGGAGGGGTTCCCGAAACAGCAACTGCAGATCCCCTGGCCTGCCTGACTGGAGAAAGGCAGTCCTACTTCCTTTCTGGCCTGCGTGGAGGAGGGGAGGCCCTCATCGGGCTCAGATCATTCAACGCTTCCTTTATTCCTCGCTAACGCTAACCACTGGGCTCCTGCCACATGCCGGGGTCTGTGCTGAGTGCTGGGGAGGCAGACATGAAAAGGCTCAGGTCTCTGTGGCTGAAGGGACAGAGCTGAGCTCTGAGGGTGGAGGAAGTGCCAGCCCAAGACCACACCCCAAGATGCCAGCTGCTCAATGCAGAGGGCAATGCTGGGTCCACTGGCCACACATGTGCCTGGGCCTCCAGGCTGAAGCAGGACACTCCTGCCAGCCCTGCAGGGACTTGTCCCTGAACTGGTCCTGCTGCCTGAAGAACCTGTCTTACTGCTCACGCGCTCACACACTCCCTCAGTGCACATGCAGACATGCACCTCACCTCTGCTCTGGTCACATACACACACCCACAGCTGCCCTCAGCGCCTGATACAGGCACGCACGTCCACACACACTCACCCACCCCAGGCGGCGAGCCCAGTGTGCAGATGCTCACAGGGCGCACGATGCATTCCTTCCCTCTGGGATCTCCCGTGCTACCAGGGACGACCATGTGGGTTCCAAAATATTCTCTCCCCAAAACATGTATAATATTACAGACAAATCAGTACAAGATAATGTAACCTGAACTATGTATGTGTGATGGGATAATTCAAGCAGGCCTCTTGGAAGAGAGGAAATTGAGCCAGGTCTTGGTGAAAGTTATGGAATGGCGAGAATGAAGAGAAAAGGGTTTTGTTTTGTTCTATTTTGTTTTTTAAAGACACTGAACTAATCAGGCTCTTTGGGCTACAGAAAAGGATAATGTATTGATTGACTCATGGGAGTGAAAAGTCAGGGTTGATCTGGCTTCAGGCGGTGTTGGGTCCAGAGGCTAGTATGATGTCAGCAAGGCTCTGTTCCCCTCTAGATATTTCCCAACTGGGTTTCCCCACGTGGGAAGCCAGGCTGACCTTACCAATGCAAGTGCACAGGAACTGTCTTCCCCGAGAACTCTAGGAGAAAAGGCTTGGAGGACTCTAATTAGCCTTGTTGGAGGTCACGTGCCCACTTCTGAACCAACCCTCGTGGTCACAGATACAGAATTCGCTGAGGAATGGCACTGCTGCTCCAGCCCCACCCAACCCTCATGGAACGGGTTTCCTAAGAGAAAAGGGGCCTCTGCTATCAGAAGAATTAGAGAATGGGTACCCAACAGAGGTCAAATACCCCTGCCTTATACACCAGTCCCTCCCTCAGTGATAGTGTTTCACATGCTTTAGCAAGTCCGCACAACTCATTCAGTTTGCTTATCAGGAAATAATCTTAAGCCAGGCATGGTCAGCACCCTTGTTTTACTATAGAGCAAGAGTACTTCTAGACATTGAACTTGATTTTTCTGTCCTGGAATTTCCAGAGAACCACCTCAGGGTCTGTTGGGCCATCTCCTCTAGAAGAACTAATGACCTTGGAGCTCTTGGGTAAGGTCTCCCTGAGAATGGAGGCAGGTGGGAGATGGGGGGTTAGTGCTTGATGCACTAAGTTTGAGGTACTGCTGGGATACACAAGGGGACATGCCCAGGAAGCAGGTGGGTATATGAGACTGGCATTTCCCCTGCGATGGCCAGACAGCCCCTGCCAACTGAGAGCTCCTTTTTCCCTGTGTGTTAAAGTGGCCAGTCAGGGGCCATCCAGAAGACGGTGGGGCCAAAGCCCTGAGCCCAGAAATCGGCCTTCACTTGCCTCCTCTGTGCCTGGGAGAGCCAAGACCTGCTGAGAGGACCTGGATCTTGCAGTGACCACGAATCTCTTCCCTCCTTGGTGTCTGAGCTGCCACCTCTAACATGCCACAGGGCTGCCTAAGCTCATCTCCAAAGACCACCCCCAGTGAAGCACGCCTCCCGGTACTCAGGCCGTCCTGTAGTCCCCTCCCACACTGAATCTAGGTGCCCTGTGACACACTCTATTCGACAGAAAGTGGCAGGAGTGACTTTCTTAGCCTTTGAGAGGAAAGGTAGCTTCTACTTCCTCTTTCTCAGAAGGTTGACTTTTGAGATCCCTGAGTCGCCGTGTAAGGTGCCTAGCTACCCTGCTCAAGGGACCATGTGGAGAGGAATAAAGGCCCGACTGGCCCATCATTGTAGCTGAACCTCCAGTTGCAGCCTGTATGTAAATACATCTTCACAAGAGACCCCCAAGCAGGACCAGCAGAAGAACCAGCCAACTGAACCCAGTCAAGCCACAGAACGACCAGAGATGATACAATAGCAGTTGTTTTAAAGCCACTGAGTTTTGGAGTTTGTTGTTCAGTGATAAATAACAAAAGCAATGCCCCTGTTGGCAATATTGGCTGTGCCACCTTCCTCCTAGCCCTCAAACCTGACATGGTTAAGCCAGGTCTTGGTTAATGACCAAGAGGATAATCCCATGGATAACCAAGCTGAGAAGGCAGGCCAGTTTGAGGGGAAGAATAGGAAGGGGACCAAACATGCTGTCAGATTCCAGGACGGAGCTTCCAAAAGACACAAAGAACTAAGGTCCCACAGGGCTGGAGACCCAAGCAGGGGGCTGGATGGCTACCCAGCTCTGTCTCTGGGTGCTGGCCCCGAGAAGCAGAATGGCGAGGCTCAGGTGTCATTCCAATGTCCTTGCATGGCTCTGAGATTGACACCTGTGGTGTGACGAGACAGGAGGACTGAGCCACCTCGCAGCCTGGCTCACAGGGCAGGGGCCCAACGGAGCCAAGTTCTGCCCCCTTGTCCTGGCCTAGGTTCCCCGTACTTCCTGCCACAGCCGACTTCATCCCTCTGCTGCAGGCTCTGTGCCTTGACCCGCTCTGGCCCGACTCCCATCGCTTGCCGGCCTGACCACCACTCCTGCACTGTAATCACTTCTCCGCTCTGGGGAATCTTTCCTTCTCGTTCCCCCAGATCTCCCGGATTATAGGGTCATTGCCATGGGTGGCCTGAAATGGGTCATGCATGACTCTTGGCGCACTACTAGACCACAGGGTTCTAGAAAGCAGAAACTATGGCTTCGTTTTTCCCTCCAATACATTTGTTATGAATTCAGTCAGTCAGTCATTCACTCAACAAGTCTACTTTGTGCCGCCGTCCCTGCTTGTTAGAGGGACGTAATGTGAAAACTCCCGTCCCTGCCCTGGTCACGTCTGGTCCCGCTGGAAAGACAGACATATGCATCGGCGATGGCTGCACAGCGGTGCGATGCTAGCACAGGGGGGTGTGCGCGATGCAGTGGGAACGCGGAGACATGCTCACTCCAGATAAAATTCATGAGTGATTGTGGTATTCCAAGCACTTCACTTATCCGTGTTTTCGTTACTTTCGAAGTGCTTAAAAGAGCAAATTATCGTTATTTTAGAATAGGTAAGTACAAACAGTGCAAGATGTCTGAGGTGCCGACGCCGCCCTCTGAGCCTGCCCGAGGAGCCCGTCCAAGCCCACGTTTGGAACCTCACTGGCGCTCCAGATTTTATGCGTAAGTCCGCACGTGCACATGCACGCACACACACCGCTTTTACATCAACGGTTACACAATCTTTTGCATCTTGTTCTTTGTTTTTGTTTTCATTTAACATATTGATGTAGAGATACCTCATTCTTGGCTAATGACTGCAAAGTATCATAGTATTCCATCATATGAATGAACTATATTTCCTTTAATCGCATACTAATAGTTATTATGCTTTTTCTAATTGTTCACTATTACAAATAATGCTGCAATGAGTAACCTTGTGCTGATGTGATTTTGAATGTGGCGTATATTTACAGTATAAATTCATATTCTGTGGAATTATTGGGCCACACGTAGGTGCACTTTACGTTTTAGCGCCTCTCCATTCAGAGTGTAGTTCCTAGTAACACACCAGCAGGATTTACACACCACCAGGATTTACACACCACCAGGATTTACACACCACCAGGATTTATGGAGCTTTCTGACTCACCTCCTGCCAGAATGCCCTCCTGCTGCAGCCGGAAGACCCAGGGGTGTGGAGAAGTGCGAAGGAGACAGCACTTCATTCTAAAATGCTGTTCTCTTTCCTCCTTTATCTTTTAAATGTAATGTAACTTAATATACCAAATTATATATAAATGTCATATCTGTGTATTAAATTGACATTTTAAATATAAATAAAATTTAGTGATGCGATAATACAAATATGAAATACATATATAAATAACTTAAATATAAAATTCATCAGGAGGCATGTGGTCCCCAAACCACATGCAGCTGCCTTGGGACCACAGGGCAGAATCTGCCTGAGAAAAGAGCAGAACACACTGGCCGGCTCCGGTGTCAGAGTCCGGGGTAGAGCATTGCCTGTGGCAAGTCCAGCCTTGGGTTGCTCAGGTTCATTAACCAACATGCGGCGTTTTGGCGTTTGCCCGCTTGGGTTGGATTGTTTTGTTCCTGCCTCCAGGAGAGCCTGCCTGACGCCACAGCTGGTATGGGAGACCCAGACTGAGCGCATGGGGAAGCGATGCCTCCAGATGCGCCACCCGGAGGGTCAGCCAGGCAGCCCAGGGCAGGGGAAGCTGCCGGGGAAAGAGCCAGCCGTCTCGGAGGCGAGGAAGCAGCAGGCGCTCTGAGCTCCGCCTGCGAGGCTGGGTGGGGAGGGCAGGGCGTGCCCTCCGCAGGCGCTGTGCGGTGTGATTAAGGCAATTTCTCTCAAGCTCTCAAGTGAAGTGACCAGAGCGTCACCCTAACAGGGATCACAGGTGTGACTGAAAAGACGAATTCGCTGTACCCCTTGGGCATCTCCACCCAGGGTTCACTCTCTGACACCCACCCCTGGGCTCCCCGGTCTGGCCCCCGCAAAAGGCAGTCCTTTAGAAACCTGGCATCAGAAGGCCCCACGGGGCCACACCTGGGGCACCTGTGAATGGGGTGGGCAAGAAAGAAGGCTGCCAAGGAGAAAGGTCATGGGCGTGCTGGAACTCCTCCTGGTGTACTTGTGTGTGCCCCTGCGTGGGTGTGCAAGCACACACACACACAGGATGCCAATTACCCTTTCCCAACTGAGCCCTCAGGAACATTCTCTGGTATTTACTGTTTCTCCAAAGTCGTCTTCTTATCTCAGGAGCCTTAGAGCCTTTGACCCAGAGCTGGGTGAGGCAGGGAAGGAACGGGCGGGGCTGGGAGAGAGGAGTTTGCCCCGTGCTGTGTCTTAGGTCTCCAGGCATTAGTGGGCACAGCCAACGGCTCTCTGAGCTGCCACCAGCTGGGCCCAAGTCACGTCATTGTCCCCCACACCTGCAACAGGCCCTCCTGATGCTACCTCTAGTCACTTCCTACCAGCCTGTCTCCCACAACAAGGGTCCCCCCAAATGTCACTCATGAGTGCATAGTTCTGCCTGGCCTGCCTTTGAACGAAGGTAAATTCTTTTCTGACTTAGGAGACCCTGTGTGGCCCCGGCCTACCTGTCCAGCCTCATCTGTTCCCCTTCTCTCCTCGCTCTGGGCTCCAGGTACAACGTCCCACAGCCACTCCCGGAAAGCACCAGGGCTCACGTATTCGCTCCCGTGGCCGTTGTAACAAACTACCCCGAACAGAGTGCCTCAAACCACACAGTCCATCATCACCGGGTCCGCAGTCCGGAGTCCAAACGTGGGTGATGGGGGGCTCCACTCAAAACGCCAGCAGGGCTGTGTTCCCTCTGGAGGCCCTGGGATGAGATTCACCCTGACTTTCTCCAGCTTCGAAGTGCCGCCTGACTCCTTGGTGCGTGCCCCCTCCCTCCCTCTTCAAAGCCGGCAGCACAGCATCTTCCAGTTGCTCTCGCTGACCTTTGCTCCCATGTCACATCTTCCCGCTCCGACTCTCACACCCCTGTCTTCCTCTTGTAGGGCCTTGTGATTGCATTTAGGACCAACCCAGGTAATCCAGGGCGTCACCCATCTGAAGGGCCTTAATTTAGTCTCATCTGTAGGTTCCGGGGACATTTTGGGGGCAGTTATCACTGTAAACTTTGGCACCGGCAGCCCCCTTGGCACTGTGATAGGCAGAAAAATGATGAAGAGGCCACTCTGGGGCTCAGATCCTGGCCATGCTCTGCTCTCCAAGCTCATAGGCATGGGGTTGCCTTTGCCTAGAGGGGCCACTTTTGTCTAATTACAAAAAGGTACTGCAGGGGCCGGTGGAGGCCCTGACTGGAACACCACCCGCTTCCGTCCCCTCCTCCACCTGACTGAGAGCTACTCATTTTTTTTTTTAAGATTTCATTTTTATTTTTTACAGAGGGGAAGGGTGGGAGAAAGAGAGGGGGAGAAATAGCAATGTATGGTTGCCTCTTACATGCTCCCAACTGGGGGACCTGGCCCACAACCCAGGTATGTGCCCTGACCAGGAATTGAACCAGTGATCCTTTGGTTTATAGGCCAGCACTCAATCCACTGAGCCACACCAGCCAGGGCAAGAGCTACTCATCCTTGAAGGCTCAGCTCAGTCCAGGACATTTCCCCTGTGCTCTGCACCCATACTCCCTGGGGGTTAGTCACACCCTCTCGGGGATCCTGCTTCATCCTGTGCTTTCCATATCCCGGCAGCGACCACAGGACGTTGGAAATGTCTGTCTAGGTGAGATCAGAGCCAGGCCTGGAAGCCTTCCCCTGGAGCCTGACCCTCCCCTCTGGAGTCTTCCAGCTCCTCCCTTCTTTGTCTCCTCTGGCATTAGAGAAGCCCTGTGGGGCCATACCTGGGGTCCCTCAGGTAGGGCTACAGAGTCACTGTGAGGGAGGCAGAAAGGAAGCATAGGTAGTCCTCACCTCAGAAATGTCCCCAGCCCCAAGGGAACCAGCCCTCTACCCAGGGGACCCCAGGGCACACAGTGAGCAGTCTGAGGTCCTGCTGCCAGAGAAACTCAGGCTGTGGCTGAAGGAAGATCAGCCAGGGTGGGCTGCATGGAGGAGGCAATATCCAGGCAGGGGAGACAAGGAGCAGAGAAGGAGGGACTTGTGGCTTCTCCCTGAACTGGGAGGGACTCACAATGTGGAAAATTCTCCAGACATAGGGAATGTGTGCCAAAGACACAGGAAGACCACTAACATGACAGATACTATTGGAGGGGCAGAGCGGGGCGACCGCATGGAGGGAGTTATTTTCAAGCCCAAGGCAGCAGCCCAAAAAGCAGGACTGAAAAGAGCTGGGCTCCCACGGACTCTGGGACCCGGCTGGGGTTGGAGCGGGGTGAAGGGGGACTGGCTCCTGCTCCCACCCTCAGGTCCTGCCCCGATTCACTCACCTATCCTGCTGCTGTGGCTCCAAGGCCACCATCGCTGCTCCTCGAGCCTGCAGCCCAGGAGCCCACCCTCCCTCATTCAACTGGCCACCCCTCACCCCCAGGAGCTGTGACCACAGCCTTGGGTCTCCCATCTCCCATCTCACCTGCGGCCCCCATCCCACCACCTGTGTCCTCGGGCCCAGGAGCCTCTCCCAAGTCCCAACCTAGGGAACCGCACCCAAGGACACTCATGACAGAGCAGCTGATGGAGGCTGCGGCAGTCCTGGGAGAAAGGTTTTCCGTGTCTCACAGAGCACTTGGCATCTGAGGACAAGTCTGCGGGATGTCGGAGCAAGGCTGGTCCCCGAGAGGGGGCTGGGGGCGAGTACAGTCAGTCTCGGGAGCACCGGTGGCCTCCTCCGGCAGGGGCAGCCCCAGGGGACAACAGAGGGGCTGCTGGACCAGACCGTGCACAGAGCTGTCACGAAGCTTTGCTGTGCACTGCCTCCCCGAAGTCTGCCTGTCCTTGTGGCATCACTGCCCGCTGGGATTTGGAACAACAGCAGTGAGTCAGGGCCCAGAGAGAGAGGGTGACTCGGTGGGAGAGGAGGGGGTGGGCAGGGAAGGCTACCTTCTAGGATGCAGAAGCGTTCAAGGACTTCCAAAGGGGACTCCGGGAAACAAGGAGACCTGTAGCCCATTTAAGTGTAACCCAACCTACGACAGGAAGTGCCATGCATGCCCCAGCTCTGGGACAGGCCCTGGAAGCGGGAGTGAAGGGACCCAGTTCTGCCCTCCTGTCACTTCCACTGCCCCCCACAGCCCACCCTAGGCCAGGACAGGTGTTGGGGCAGCCTCTCCCCATTGACCGCAGCCCATCGGCCAAGGCAGGGCAGGCTGGGCTTGAGGAGACACCCACTCCTGCATCCCACCAACAAGGTGCCTGGGGCCAGGCTGCGGAGGCCTGTGAGCTTGGCGTGGGCCGCACAGAGCCGGCCCTCCAGAGAGGTGGGGCAGCGGAATGAGCTCATCCCTTCCTTCTCCAGGTGCTCTGACACGGCCCAGAGGGCCCCAGGTGTGCGCTCTCCCAGTTCTGCTGGGATAACAGTCAGGAACTGAGAGAGGCTGCCCCGGTTTCAGCTCTGGCACAGCCTGGCTCTGCTGCCGCTTTGCTCCCTCCCTGCCCCGCCCGCTCTCCGTAGGGGCCGGACCTTCACGAAGGCCCTAGGGAGCTGAGAAGGGCGCCACCAAAAGCCCCCTCCCCAGAGAGGCTCTCCCAGGAGAGGCCCTGGGTGTCCCGGGAGGGAACAGCACCCTGCACCCTCTTTGGCTTCTGCTCTCTGCCCCTTTGAGCCACCAGTACTCCATCTACAATCAGATGTCCTCCGGTCTCTAAAACTGCTCTCTTTTACAAAGGAGGAAACTGAGGCCCAGAAAGGGGAAGGGAGCCGCCACATAGTCGGGCAGTGGCAGAGCCAAGGTCACTCAGATTTCTGAAACCCCAGCCCCATTCCCGTCCCTGCGCCTCCACGGAACAGCCTGGGAGGAATGAGCCGAGAGCTCCGGGGCCTCCCAGGCAGGCGAGAGCAGAGAGGGCACAGGCCCGGGTTGCAGGCCAGGTCCCCAGTAGGGGGCATGTGAGAGGCAGCCGCACATTGGTGTCTCTCTCCTTCTTTTTCTCCCTCCCTTCCCCTCCCTAAAAATAAATAAGTAAAATCTTTAAAAAAAAGAAGTGTCAGTACTTGACAGAAATAAGACATTGAGTGACGGGGGAAGATGAGGGTGGATTTGAAGAAGCACAACAGCAGGGCATCAGGGAACCACTGGCCTTAAGGAGACCCTGCAGATAAAGGGGCCCAAGGCTCAGTGCCTTTAAACTGCTTGTTCCCTGAAGTTCCACCGCGACCCCTCATCTGATATCCTCACTCCCCCTTGCTCTACCTGAAAAAACCTCATCCATCTTTCCTGAGTAAGTTACCCTTTAATAAAAGAATATTGTTTCCCTTGACCCAGCGTGGGGAAGGCACTAGCCCACGGGAGTCACCAACCCAGGATGTGGCGGCGTCCCTCTCCTCAGCCTCCTCCCGAGCCTTCTGCAGGCCACCGAAGACAAGGGGGTCCTGCTGTGCTCTGGGTCTGGCCACCCTCCTGCCTTCTGCAGCTGGCAACTCTACGCCCCGCCGCCTCCTCTGCCTTCCCTGTTCCCGATAGCATCTTGCGGCAACTTTCACTTTGGCATCTTGGCTCCTGTACATGAGACCAACGCCTGAGAGCAGGAGCTGTGTCGCAGCTACTACATTTTGTCTCCTTCCCGCCGTCCCCTGCCACGGAAGCCCAGGGTGGGACAGGCGCGGCGCACTGTGCAGAAGCTTCATCAATGCCTCCGTGCATTCTGCTGTTCACTCACACTTTCGGAGAGGCCGGCTCCATCCGGCTGCAGCCCAAAGAGAATGTGCTGGGCCCCAGAACCAGAAAGTCCTGGCCTTTTCAGCTACATTAGACACAGCTGGATGCAAGCCTGGCCACCGGAGCCTCTCTAGAGCCCCCCTGTTCTCCTTCATGCCTGCTTTCTCAATCTTTTCTCTTTTTGCTCCTCTCTGCCCCTCCCCAGCTCAGTGTGTCTCCTTCCGTCCCTCTCCTCCCTTCCCCTTCTCCCTCTGCTGTCTTTCTGCCTCCCTGTACTCTCTCTAAGCATCACACACACACACACACACACACGCCCCTCCTCTCTCCTCTTCATCCGGAAAACAAAACAAAAGAACAAAACATAAAAAAGCCCTCCTGCAGAGGGACACCCCTAGGCTGAGCAAGTCTAAGACTTCACAGCACAGACTAATATTTCATCTGTTATTAGCAGTTGGGTTCAAATCCTGCTTTTCTGCTAGATTTACATCCTCACAGTGCCTGACCCAGGGCCAGGCCCATGGCGACCCCTGGAGGAAGGATGTGACCCTTGGAGGTTAGGTCAGAGTGGGAAGGGGAAGAGGTCAAGGTCAGGGATGGGTCAAGGCCAGGGAGTGGCTGCAGGGAGGAGGACCCCTTGGGGCTGTTAATTCTCCGAATTCAAGAGCAGGAATAAACTGCACACACCATCTGTCCTCCCCCCAGGCCCCTGCTCCCCAGTCAGCATCAGTCTCAGAGGCTGGAGCTGTGGTTGGTCAGGATGGGGTCCTGGTCAGCATCAGCCCGGCTGATGCCAATTAAGGCCCAAGAATCCCCTGCCCCTCACCCTGGGCTCAGATCAAAGACCTTCCCCCAGATGACCATAAATCTGCAGGACCCAGGCCTGCAGCTAACGAGCTGCTCTGCTGCAGGCCAGCAGGGTCCTGGATCCTGTTTCATTCCAGGGAGCAGCCTGCCCAGAGCGAGGGGCCAGCAAGGCCTGGCACCCCGGAGCACCCCGTCCACCACGGCACCCCGCTTTGCTCCGTAAACCCTGGGGTCCGTGTCCGGAGGGGCCCCAGGAATCCTGCTGCATCTGCATGCTCCCGCCCAGCCGGCCCCCCAGAGCTGTTCCCCGTGCCCATTGTCTGGCCCCACAGGAATTTTAACCGCTAACATCTGGGCGCAGGAGACTCCGGAAGAGCAAATGTCCTCACCTCCTTTGATTCCCTTCACACAGAGGGCTTTTTAACTTTTAATTTGAGGTGACCTCTGACCTGAGTTCCCATTCCCATAGCTTCCAGATATTTCCTGTGCCCTCAGATAACCTCCCAAGCCAGCTCTTACCTGACCAGAAGCCCCTGCTAAGGGGGCACTGCCTCCCCCACCCATGACCCAAACTGCACAGAAACACCACCCCCACATCTGCACCCAATACACCCCTCTCCTTCCCCAAGGGCCAGAGATGCCTGAAGCCCACCAAACCTCTCCCTGGGGCTGTGGGCCCAGCTCAGCCCAGCCCCCAAGAATCCAGGGAAGTGGGTGTCCTTGCTCCCCTGCTGTTAGGGTTCCTGGAACAACAATAGAACCGTTGATGGAACACCTGCCCTGCACAGGTAACCTGGCCACTCAAGAATAAGTGCTGCTAACTCACGGGTAAAGAAACCAACACTAGAAAAAGAGGGGAGGGGACATCAGTGGCACAGAGCTAGTGTGTGGGAGTCAGAATGGTAGACAAGATCGGTCAGCCACGAGCTGGGTGCCCTCTGGGAGGGAGGCACAGGTCTTGGGCACAGGGCTGCTTGGTCCTGAAGCTGCTGGAGCCTGGGTGGGCCCGAGAGGCTACAGTCCTTTCACCTGGGTGTGGCCCGCCCATGTCTGCAAGGCAACCAGCACTCAAAGCACCAAGAGTCTCAGCACAAGCCACGGAGGGCAGAGAAAGGATGGGGTGGGAGCGAGCAGGGCCGGTCTGACCGTCAGCTGCTGCCCCTTTCAGATAGCCTGTGGGCTAGGGCGCAGAGTTGCCTCCCTGTGGGTCCCCGCTGTGTCCCCTGACCATGCTAAACTAAGCTGTGCAGGGGGGATACCATGGTGGGAGGCAGAGTGCCCTGGTCCCTGTCTACGAGGCAGTGACAGTCAGCAGAGAAGCCGGAACACAGTGGTGTGACGTGGCCCCAGGACTGGAGCCCAGAGTTGCAGGGGTCAGGCAGGCTCCTTGCCGGTGGGGACTTTCCCCAGGGCCTTTCCCCAGGTCACACAGAAGCCTGCACCGGGTCAGGACCCCAATAGCCATCCCTGCAGCGAGGCCACCCGCAACAAACCGCTGCAGTCCTCCAGAGCCAAGGGCCTTGACCATCCAACCAGATCCAAGGGTGGCCTGCTGGCCCTGCCCCCTCAGCCAGAGGCTAAACCAGCACTGCGGGGCAGCCTCGCTGGCCCCAAAGCCCGGCCCCACTGCCAGCCCAGCCTTCTCACCAGTGATTTGACCACATGTCTCCCCATCACAGCCCCCCCGCCCCGGCTCCCATCCACCCTCGTCATGCCCAGTGACTCAGCTGCCTTCCCGGGCCCAGCTCACCACAGCTGACATCAGCCTCGCCCGCCCCTTTCCAGCCTGAGTCTTCTCTTCCCTTTGATCCATCTTCCTCCTCAGAGTCAAGAACTCTAGACCTGGAAGGATCCTGGGGAGCATTTTGGGTGACCTCACTTCACAGTTGGGGAAACTGAGACCCCGAGAGGGCCAGGAGATGGCTCCAGCTCACAGGCTGTGGCATATTTAGAACTTGGCTCTTTGACTGAAAGGGGCTGATTTTGGGCTCCATCAGGATGCTGGGGAGCCATTGTCATCCTGCCAGTTAACTGAGCTCTGACCCCTTACCCCTGCCCCACGGGACCTGGAAACCAGGACCTGGACTTCCCCATCCATGGCTTCCCTTGGCCACTGAGGTTCCAGGAGCAGCCAGAGGCCAAAGGATCACCCAGCCTCATCCCACTGCCCAAAGGGGAAGTGACCAGGTCTTCTCCAGAGAGATCATTTGTTTTGGAGACTGTGGAGAATAGAAGGAAGGGTGTAAATCCTGCCAGGGAGAGGAGATTATCCCACAGAATCACAGAGGCCTGGAGGGGTGGTGGGGTGAGGGGCCCTCCAAGGACCCAGAGCTGACGAAGAGGAGCAGCCAGGCGCTGGCCAGGCCCGGGAGGATGCCTGTGCTTCGGGAGGTAGGAACAGCTCCCAGAGCAGTGGTTTTCAAAGTGTGGCTGCTGGTCCACCAGCGTCAGCATCACCTGGGAACTTGGTAGAGATTCAAAATGCCATTCTGCTCTCCCCACCACAGACCTGCTGAATCAGACACCCAGAGGTGGGGCCCAGCAAGCCCTCCCGAGGATTCGAATGCATGCTCAAGAATAAAGAATAGCCAAAGCAATTAGTAGGTCTGCTACCTGGTCAGGTCCTGCCCCTCCTGGGCCCCCTCTGCTTGCCTTCATTGTGATCCCCTCCCATCAAACCAGTAAGGACTTCTGCAGGCAGAACATTCTAGAGGGGTCTGGAATGAGTCTCATGGCCAGAGATGTGCCCTGTCCCATTTGCCTGCAACATTGCCTCTGTGTTACAAAGAGGATTCTGCCTCAGTTTCCCTGACTCACACTCCAGCTCACCATTGACCTTAGAACTCTTCCTGGGACCTTGGCCCATTCCAATGGGCCCTGTACCACATTATGCACCGTGCTGGCCTCCTCACTGGGGCACCGCATCCTGCCGCTGTCCCTCCCAGTGCTAACTGGTCATCTGTGGACAAACCACCACCCATAACTGTACCGCGGCCGCCCAGGGCCTCCGTGTACAAATGCAGAAGCTGTTTACAGAACGAGCGCAGCTGGCCGAAGGAGCCAGTGGGGGGAGAAAACCCCGCTCGCATCTCACTTACCCGTGTGCCCTAGTGCAAGGTGGGGTCCACCCGGCTGTGGCACCTTTTTGTGATTTGCACAGATGTGTAACATGGTCTAGTGCTCAAGTGTCCCACTCCTCCTTTCCCGAGGCTCCTCTGCTCCTGAGCTGGGCCCCCCGCCCCGGGTGTACACCAGCCAGACCTCTGCTGATGCCTCCTTCTGCACCAGCTGGAGCCCCGCCCTCCCAATCTGGCCGTGCCTGGTGGCCTCGCATGTGCCCTAACTGTCTTCTCTCTCTGGAGCCTCTTGTCTGGATGAGCTGTCCCACGTTCCCTTCTTACTGCTCATCCTCAGGGACTCTCCTGTCATGGACAAGATGACATCATAACCAGCAGACCAAACATCCTCGTTGACTGGAGTTTGAGGTCATTTCATTACAGCATCTCCTAAGACATCCCATTCATGGATGTGCTGGAAAGGCCTTCCTTACATGGCCTGCCTGGCGTGTTGTCCCTTGTAATTCCTGCCCATTGGGGCCCTGGGCCCCCTCTGCCCCAGGCTCTAGGCCGGGCCCCGCCTGGGGCTGCCCTTCCCTGCTCCTCCCACTAGTCCCCCTGCGGCTTAGTCTCTCCCATCACTGCACGCCGAACTCTGCTGTGCTGATTCTGCTCATCGATTTTTTTCCAGACAGATGAACACACACCAGTGGACACCTAACTTGTGGCATTAAGAAAAATCTTTCCAAAACATAATGTATTCTTTCCCACCCCCTGGAACAGAGAAATGCAGACATAATAAAGCCTTTTCTTGGGACCTCTAAATAACAGTTTAAAAATAATAATTCCTTATTATCACTGTACAGAAATGAAAAATACAGATAAATGAAAAGAAAAAATTATATAACCTGATACCTGACCAGCCAAAGGCAATGACTAGTGAATTTTCATTGTAGAACTAACTTTCTGGACTTTTTCCTAAGTAAATACACTTTTCCAGTTTGGGACAAAAATTCAGTCTCCTCCATTTATCCAGTAATTGCTGGCACTCCATGTGCTCGTATGAACAGGAGGCCTCACCCCACACCCACTATTACATACCCCCCACCCACAGAACACAGGGAGCACCTGGGCCCCAGGCAGTGATTCTGGTTGCAAACAGCAGCTGCAGAGAAGCTGGAACCCCTGAGGTCCCTGCTCCCGCTGCTCTGGCCCAGCACTGTGCTATCTCTAGGGAGACAGTCTTGCAAAGCCTGCTGGGATCAGGCCTCTTGGGGCCTGCCCCTTGCCAGAGTCAGGCTCCAAGGTCACTGCTCTTACATCTCACACTTCCAAGTTCAGCCACGTTCTCAAGCTGAGTGTGACTGTGGCAGAGGCAGCTGACTCCAGGGAGGCTTCTGTCCACAGTCCCACACTGGGGCGGGCACGTCAGGGCCTTAAGGTTAAGCCAGGTTACTAGTTCTGACTCCGCTTCTTCCTGGTGCCATCCCCTTGGGGGCTGCGGGCTCTCTGGCTGGGGCACTTCATCCCAAACTTCATCACAGGAATTCCACCTTCAACGTGAAGGGCCTTGTCCTCATCCTTTCTTCCCTGATGAGCTCCTCCACGCAGCCACTTTGGGGAGCCTGCCTTTGTCCGGCCCCCAGAACCTGCTCTGTCCTTTCCCTAGGAAATCAAGGCACACTAGCCTAACCTGTGTGTGACCAAGAGGGGCCATTCAAGGGACGCTTCCCTGAACAAGGAACTCAGTTCTTAACAGTTGTCTAGATAAAAAACATCACTGACAGCATCTTGCATTAAAAAGAGAAAAAAGATGTTTTTCCTACCAGGCTACTGTACACCCATTCTCCGGATGAGGACATCGATGGCATCCACTTACTTCTTGAGAAAGCCTTGGCCTCCAGCACTGAAGATCTTACCCCAAGCTGTCCTCAGGAATTCCTCTCTTTCGGGGAGGAACTGACCCATTCTCTGCCCCCACCCCCCGGGGCCATGGAAACACAGCTGACCTTCCAGCACTACTTCCTGGGCTCCAGGTGCAGCCGCGATCACCCTCAGCTCCAAGGAGGGGGTGATTCTCTTTCCAGGCCTGCGATGACTGCACTCTGTCCCCCACTGCCTGGGCCGGGGAGACATCTCGTCAACTCCGGGGCATGGCAGGAGCTGGGTTGGGACAGTGCCTGTAGTCAGTGCCCTCCTTGGCCACTGTAAACGCAAAGGATGGGCAGTTGGCATGCATTTATGTATTGATGATCTGAGATTACTGGAGGTGATTTAAAATATACTTTTCCCAGATTGGAAGGGGGTCAGAGTGCTGGGAGCTGCTCCTTCTGCTCTCCAGCTTCCTTTCCTCTCCCCACTGTCCCGCCCCAGCTGCGGCCACGTGTTTGGCACCAGGGTGCCCCTCTGCAGGTTACCGGGAAGCACAGCCAGTGAGGGGGGAGGAGGAGGTCTGCATCTTCCTTCCCCCACTCTATTTCTTGGGCCAGCATTTTCTGCTTTGGGGATCAGGGGACTCGGAAGGCAAAGACCTGGTGCCGCCTGCTCACCTAGGTTCTGGGAAGAAGAGTGTCCAAGCACAGCGGCTGGCCTAAATTCGCACATTCAGAGCCAAACACATGCTGTTTGGGGCCTTAGGCCGGGTGGATCGGTGTATATCTCACCTGACAAGCTCTTCGAGGCAGGAGACAAAGAGAGAGAAAAGACATGGACAGCAGCACCTCCCTTGGGTCTGGAAGCTGGAGGAGGGTGGAGGACGGTGGCTTCCCCAAGTGGGAGAAACTCCCAGGGAGGCTGGGGCAGGGCCCTGGGACACCTGCAGAAGCCGTCCCCTCACGCCTCTCCCAGGAGGCTTCCTGGGGGTCCCACAGTTAGCGAATGAGCAGAGGGAACTGTGCAGACTTCTCACACTCTATCTGCCTCCTCATTTTCCCAGCTCAGGCCTCCCCAGATTCCTCTGCCTTCCAGCTTCCAGCCTCTCCCTGCCAATCTATCCGAGCCTGCTGCTTCCTTAATCTCCTCAAAGCACCACTTTTATTAGGTGTCAGGGTTCTGCTCCCAAACCTGCATTGGCTCCCACTCTTGATGAGGTGGAGTTCAAATCCCATAGCCTGCATTTTAAGATCTGTTTGCCTGGGACAGTCTAGCGTATACCTGCTGCCCTGGCATAATTAGTAACAGAACTGCTCTCATGCAAAAATGTGTCCCAGTTTGGACAATATAGGATATGGTCAACCAGTCTACCGTCCACCCCTATCCTGACACCCCAAGCTAGTGTCCCACTGTCTCTGCTTGAATCCTCCGAGCCTGTGGTTCTTAACTTTGGCTGCTCATTAGAATCACCTGGGAGTTTTTAAAAAATTACTCCTGCCTGGGCTCACCCTAAAGCAATTGATTAAAACAGAATCTCTGGGGACGGAACCCAGGCTTTGGGCTGTTTTAAAAGCCCTAGGTGACTCTGATGAGCAGCCAGGGTTGGAAACGACTGACCTAAGTCGAGCAGGTGTCCTGGAACTCTGTCCCTGA
The DNA here is from genome assembly GCA_004026765.1 of Micronycteris hirsuta. Classification (NCBI taxonomy): domain Eukaryota; kingdom Metazoa; phylum Chordata; class Mammalia; order Chiroptera; family Phyllostomidae; genus Micronycteris; species Micronycteris hirsuta. The sequence continues at coordinate 178,536 of PVJI01000906.1, forward strand.
TTCTGTCTCAGACATTACTCTCCCTTTTTCCAGAACTTGCTCACTGTTTTTGAATCCCACCCAAGCCGCCAAGCCCAGTTCCAACGCTGCCTCCTCCTTCATCTCTCCCAGCCCCTGAGCTGGGAGGGGCCTCCCCCCCACCCTCTCTGCCCTCTCCCCGCACAGCTCCGCCGTATTAAGCCATAATCTAGGGCCATGTATGTGTTCCCTTCTCTGTAGTCTATGGGTTCCATGGGGTGGATCGTGTCTGATTCGTCTCTGGGACTACAGGGCTCAGACTCGACTTGCAGTAAAGGTCCCCGCAGCTGACTGAGTGACTGTCACTACTGATCCTGAACGTGGGCAGCACCACCCACTACCCAGCAGACATCATGCTGCCTCTCCACGTTGACTTTCTTTTCCTGCGTGTGTGGCCTCCCATTCATTCATTCACTCATTTATTCTGCTTTGTGCCTGATGCCCTCTTCCCTATCCCCTCCTCTTGATTGCCTGCACTCGAGGAGAACTCACTGCCAACACCTGGGCAGCCCATCCGACTGTATGGCACATAAATGGTACTCAGTATAGACCGATTGATACCAACTGATTAATGGATAAACAAAATGAGACATATTCTTATAATGGAATATTATCCAACAACAAGAGTGAAGCACTAATACACCCTATAATGGAGATAAACCTTGAAAACGTTATGCTATGTGAAACAAGACAGACACAAAAGGCCATGAATTATACAATATCATTCTTATCAAATGTCCAGAATAGACCTAGAAACAGAAAGCAGTTCAGTGGCTCCCGGGGCTGGGAGGGGGAGAAGGTGGGACCAACCGTTGGCAGGTACGGAGTTTCCTTTCGGGAGGATAGAAAGGCTCTGAAACTGGATCGCGGGGATGGTTGCGCAACCTCGTGACTGCCCTTTGTAAAAACCACTGAATTGTACGCTTTAAAATGATGAATTTTATGGTGTTTGAATTATATGGCAATTAAAAAGAAATATTGCCGGTGGTTTTTTTCCTCCTTGACCCTGTTCTCAAACTTTAATATTCACCAGAATCACCCGGAATGTTTGGTCAAAGCACAGCTTCCTGGGCCTCCCCTTGGAGCTGCAGACTTAGCAGACGGGGCCGGGGCCCAGGAATCTGCGTGTGGTGGTGACATTCCAAGTGCCACTTCCCTGCGCCCCAAAGGACTTGGGGCAGAGCACTTAGGAGCCAACCTCAGAACCTCAGAAGACAAATAAAATCCTTGAACCTATTATTTCAGAAAAAAAGAAAAAGCTGAAGATTTCAAACACAACCGAAACTTTGTTTTTCGTCTGCTTCTTATTAGAAACAGACTGGGACCCGAAGAAAGCCCATCGGGGCTAGGTAATGAAGTAATCATGATCATAATAAAAGAACAGAATGGAAAAACTGCCTGGCCTCGAGCAAACCGCAAAAAAATTGTCTTCTGCCTCCAGTGCTCAGCCCAGCCGTTCCGATGAAAATATCCCACGAGCCACATGGAGAGCTGAACTTGGGAAAGGAGAGTGCAGCATTAGAAAGCGCTGCTCGCCGCCCCTGCACAAATGCACACGTAGAGACAGCCACTCCTCCACAGCCAGGATTCTAATTTTTGGTATGTGCTCCATGATTAGGGCTTTCTTTGGGGTTACAGGGAAGCAGAGTTGTAAATCGGTACGAGAGTGTGATCAAAAGGAATGTCTGCATGCAATTATTTTGTTGTGAGGCCAGCGTTCAGAGGCACCGGCTTTCAAGCTCCGACTTGGTCACGTGGTGTGCTCTTGCATACATACGTGCCCATGACTTTGGTCCCCACGAAAGAGGGAAGACAAAGGCTTGGGCTTTTATCATTGTTGCTCCTTTGTTCCAGAATGAAGTCTCACTCCAGTAGCTCACAAAGAACCCTCTCCGCCATCTCTCCTGGCTGGTCCTGAACCATTGCCAGAGGAAGTCTTGCTAATAACCTCTTGCCCCGGAAACTAGCAGTTAATGTAATTTGAGAACAGACATCCCTTGCTTAACATAAATTCACTTAACAAAACTCCAAATTGAATAAGGGGTAAGTGAGCAGAAATAACATATGTGTTGCACATCTACTGAGTTCAGGCTACTCTGCTGGGCAATTTCATGTCCATGGTCACATGTCATTCAATGAGCCATCACAATAACCCCACCACAGAGGTATTGTGGTCCCCCACAGGACGGCGAAGAAGCGGAGGCTCAGAGTGGTTATATGCATTTCCCACAGTCACAGGTTAGTGAGTGGCATTGTTAAATCAAGTAAATGACCTTCTCTCAAAGGAAGAACAGAAAAAAAAAAGTCTGGGGAACCCTGGCCGCCATGGCTCAGTTGGTTGGAGAGTCATCTCATAACAAAAAGGTTATGGGTTCAATTCCTGATGCTTCTCGCCCTCATCGATGTTTTTCTCTCTCCCTTCCTCTCTCTCTAAAAACAATGAAAATATGTCCTTGGGCAAGGATAAAAAGATTTCGAGGGAATGCAGGTGTTCTAGGAGCCCATCTCGTGGCGGCTGACTTGCTCAGGCTGCGGTAAGTAATGCACACGTGCAGAACGAAAACCCGGTCCATCAGATGACGTCGAAGCATCCAGTACTTTGCCAAGGCCGGCATTCCGCCTTCACCAATGGGCTGTGTTGGGAATGGAACTGTTAGCACAGATGTATTCTGGGAATTGCATGATTGCCCTCCTAAGTCACCAGGCTCTGGTCTGGGCCTCGGTCTACCTGTCCAGATTCATTCGTAGCTCCCTTTCCCCTCCTCTCTGGGTGCCAGCCGAATAGTATGTGGCTGTTGTTCCTTGAGGGCACCATGTTCCTTTCTGCCTCAGGCTCCTGGCTCAGAAGGGCCTCTGATGGCCCTTCTCCTGGCCCCGACATCGCTCATTACTTGTGACTAGAGGGAAGCTCTCCAAGGCCACGGGCTTTAGCCGGCTCCTTCAGCATGGCGTCTCCACAGCCTAGCCTGGAGCAGTCAACACTCAACAACTGCCGTACTGTGCCATGTATAATGCGCACTTTTTGCCCAAATTTTTGAGGGAAAATAAGGATGCACACTCTACATGAGTATGATGATTACATACCATGGATATAATAATCCTGTGTATAATGTACACAAAAACACGGGTGCACATTATACACTGCAAAATACGGTACCTGTCGAGGGAAAGAATGAATAATGAATGACGTTTCCAACCTCGGCTCACACCTTATTTCCTCAGTTTGGTCTCCTCTGCATCGCATCCTCCTTGTTAAATGCTCCGATTCTGGCCTACCTTCTTCTTCATTGTGCACATGCATTTGTGGGATTATTTGTCCGACGTCTGACTCCCCCCCAAGACCTTGGTGACAGCAAGGACCACACCTGCTCTGCCCACCACGGCGCTGTCAGTGACGGCTGCTTTGCAAGGGTTCTGTAATTACGTGGTGAGTGAATAAATGGCCACGCACATCTTAGGGAGGTCAAGTCTTTCTGAGCTATTTGTATAATAGAGTACTCATGGGGACTGAGACCAAAAGTGGGTCAGGAATCAATAGAAGAAAAAAGCAGTAATCCAATTTTTAAACAGGCCAAGGAGCTGAAGAGACATTTTTCCAAAGAAGACATCTACATGGCCAATAGATACATGAAAATGTGCTCCACATCACTCATCAACATTCAGGGTGACCAACAGGGATCATCAGAATGGCTATTTATTATTAAAAAACAAAATGATGAATGTTGGCAAGGATGTGGAGAAAGGAAACCCTGTATGCTGTTGGTGAGAACATAGATTGGTACGGCCATTATGGGAAATTGTATGAGATTCCTCAGAAAACTAACAATAGAACTACCGTGTGATGCGGCAACCCTCCTTGTGGGTGTGTATCCAGAGGCAATGAAATCAGGGTCTGGAAGAGATTATCCGCACCCCTATGTTCACAGCAGCGCTGCTCACCGTGGCCAGGATATGGAATCAACCTAAGTGCCTGTTGACAGGTGAGTAGGTAGAGAAAATGTGATATATAATAATAATAAAATGTGCATACTTACAGTACGTATACTTATAACGGAATATTAGTCTGACACTAAAAAGAGGACCTTTGCAACACCATAGGTGAACCCGAAGGGTGTTACTAAGCGCAATGAGCCAGAGGAAGACAAATGCTGTGTGGTGTAACATGTGTGGAATCTTAAAAAGAAAAAAAAAAGTCAAACTTGTTGACCCAGTTAACAGATCGGTGGGAGAAATGAAGTAATATATGGTCAAGAGAACAAACTTTCAGTTATAAAATGAATATATTCTGAGACCTAATGTAGTTAACAATGCGGTATTGTATACTTGAAATGTGCTAAGAAAGTAAGTCTTCAGCGTTCTCACCACAAAAAAAAAAAAAGTGACTCTGAGGTGACAGATGTGTTAATTAACTTGATTGTGGTAATCATTTCACAATGTGTATTTATACCAAATCATCACATTGTACACTTTAAATATATACAATTGTATTTGTTAATTATAACCCAATAAAGCTGGGGGGGGGGGCGGGAATCATGTCTAAATGGCCAATTATTTTTCTCCAGAAGAACACATTTCTGACTTTAGAATGAAAATCAGTGGGAAAATGTGGTTCATTTAAAAGTCCATCACCGTGAGCCATTGTGAGGGAATACATGAGCCCCATCAAGGGAGGGGACCTCCGTGAGATTAATTCCATTTACTGCGCCTGCATTTCCTAAAGCCTGGGTGGCGGGCAGAAGACCTGGGCTGTGGCCAAAGCCCGTTCCGTGTTCCTGAGTTAGTTTGCAGGGTGTCCTGGCAGACCCTGATGGGAGCCTCAGCCGCATGGGGCAGGCTTACAGCTGGGACATGTGGCGGCCAGTGGCTGGGCTGCGACAAGCCATCGGTTGACAGATTCCCCCACAGACCACCCTGCCCCTTCCTCTTTGCTGGAAAAATCTGTGTCATCTGTGCCCACATGGGGACTCCCTGGGTCCTGGGTGTGCTGACGGGCTCAGAGTGCTGAGCAGCTCCGAGAAACAGGCTGACTCCGCTGCAGCCCAGAGCAGCGGATGGGTACTGCTGGCCCAGGGCCCCAGGCATCCGGCCCAGCAACGGGCTCCTAGGGCCAGGTGTCCTATTTGTTGCCTCTGTTTTGGTGCTGATGGGGAAGAGGGTGTCTTTGCATACAGGCAGGGTTTGCTTGTTTGTTTTTAAGCCATCCTAGTAGACTAGGGGGGTCCTACTGTCAGCAAGAAAGACAGTGATAAAATTCCCTCGCTCTTTCGTGTGTGTGTGAGGGGGCAAAATACATAAAGCAGGACATTGACCATGTTAGGCCTTTTTTATTTTACAATCCAGTGATGTTAAGCACATTTGCAGTACTGTGCAGCCATCACCATGTTTGCATCCTTCTGACCGTCCCAGGCAGAGACCCTGCGCCCCTTAGACAGGACCCCGTCCGCCTCTCCCTGCCCCTGGCAGTGTCTGTCCTGCTGTCTGTCTCTGTGAAATCATCTATTTGAAGCACCTCATGCGAGTGGAATCACACAATATTTGTCCTTTGCGCCTGGCTTCTTTCATTTAGCAGAGTGTTTTTAAAGTTTATCCAGATTGTGTCATGTGTCAAAATTTCACTCCTTGTTAAGGCCGAATGATATCTCATTATACGGAAACACTCCTTTTGTTTCATCCATTCACCCTTTGGTGGACAGTTGGGTCGTTTCAACCTGACGGCTATTGGGAATAGTGCTGCTGTGAACAAGACGTGCAAATGTGCCTTTAAGATCTTATTTTCAGTGCTTTTGGATGCAGACCCAGAAGAGGGATTCGTGGATCATACAATGATTCTATTTTTTAAAAAATGTTTTTTTGGTTGAAGGGTTCAGCAAAGTTATCAGCAGAATCTGAAATGGAGAGGGGATGTAAGGAGAGAAAAGACACAAAGTAATCATTTCAGACAGGGCAGAAGCATTACTAGGGAAACATTTCAGGATGACTGGTTGTGCTGCCGATCATTTGAGGTTTGCGGCCGTGAACTGAAAAGGAAAATTACCTACAGGAATGGAGTGTGTGTGTGTGTGTTTACATGGCTGGTGTCTGTCATTCTGTATACTGCTTAGCAACTTGCCCCTGCTGCTTCCAACGTGCTGCACGCTCAGTGTTCCGCGGAACCGAGGCACCGGACCTCAGGGGACCGCTCCTCAGGGGACAGGCTGCCCGGTCGTTCCGGGTTTCCACTGTGATGAGGGAAACCGCAGGAAGGACTCTACCTGCCACCCTGAGCACAGGAGACTCTCCAGGGATGCGCCAAGAAGCAGGGTTTGGGGTCACGAGGTAAATGGGTTTTAAAGTTCAACAGATTCTCCAACTGCTCTCCAAAGTGACGCCACCCACTGAAACTCTCTCCAGCAGAATACGAGATGTTAATCTTTTCAGAGGTCTCATGCCATTTGGATTTCTCTTATGAACTGTCCTCTCCTAACCTTTGCCCCGTTTTCTTTGTACCGTATTATGTTCCATATTTAAGTTTGTATTCCGTGTTCAGTTAACTTTGGTAGAAGGCGAGCGGTCCAGGTCAAAGATCGTCGTTTTGTGCCTGTGAAGGTCCCGTGGTTCGGTCACCATGTATTTCGAAGGCTCCCCTTCCTCTCCTGAACTGCTCCTGCGCCTCCACTGGGCACACCTGTGTGGGGCCCCCGCTGGGGCCTCTGTGCCATCCCACTTGTCCGTGTGTCTGTCCCTCTGCCCACAGCCTTGAGTACTGTCACCGCGCCATGGCGGGGAAACTGGGCGGGCTAATTTCCACTTAGTTTCTCTTTTATCAAATTATTGTAGCTAGTTTCTTTACATTCCCATATACATTTTAGAATAATTTGTCTATGTCCATGAAAAAATATTTATTTCCCAAGTGTTCCCTATCACAGAACCATAAAAATAATCTCCCATGTTTTCTAATTCTTTGGCATTTTTAAAAAAATGTTTTGATCTTTAAGTGATCTATAGTTTCGTATTAGGAATGGTACAAAGTAGGGATCAAACTTGATTTTCGGTTTTGCTGTCATTTCTCCCATTTTTAATTGCATGTTTTTCCACTTGTCTGAAATACTTCATTACACACTAAAGTTTCATGTATTCAAGGGTCCGATTCTGTGCTCACTGCTCTGTTCCATTGGTCTGTTGGTTTATTCCTGCGTTGTTGGGGATTTTAATTTTTTTTTCTTATTTACTTTTATTTGTACCAATGTTTGTTTATGCCAGCTGCACTTTTTTCCCATTTTTTTCTATAGCTTTAAAATATGTTCTGATACCTGGCAGGATATAAGTTCCCCTTCACTGTTCTTCTTTTTCAAAATAGTCTTTTTTTTTTTAAGATTTTATTTATTTATTTTTAGAGAGAGGAGAAGGGAGGGAGAAAGAGAGGGAGAAACAGCAATGTATGGTTGCCTCTCACATGGCCCTCACTGGGGACCTGGCCCGCAACCCAGGCATGTGCCCCGACTGGGAATTGAAGCAGGACCCTTTGGTTCCCAGCCCGCACTCAATCCACTGAGCTACACCAGCCGGGGCCAAAATAGTCTTTTCCTGTGCATTTTTATGTGGCTATTAATAGTCACCTTGTCAATTTTAATTAGAAATCCCAGCAAGATGGTCATCCAGACTGTACTGAATTTATAAATAATTTCCACAATGGATATCCTCTTAACATTGAGACTTCCTGGTATATATTCCGCTTTATTTGGGTCTTTTTTGTGTGTTTGTTATTATGTTGTAGGGTTCTCTTCACATAAGTTTATCATATTCTTTTTAGGACTCATCTTAAATATTTCATGAGTATTAATTGTGTTGTGAAGCGGATTTTTAAAAAAAGATTTTATTTATTTATTTTTAGAGAGAGGGAAAGAGAGGGAGGAAGAGGGAGAGAAACATCGACGTTGGAAAGATACATCCATCAGTTGCCTCTCCCACAGCCCTGGCATGTATTTTGACCAGGAACGGAACCGGTGACCTTTAGGTTTGCAGGACAACACCCAACCCCCTGAGCTACACCAGTCAGGGTGTGAAGAGAATGTATTTTCACGTATATGTTCAAATTGGTCACTGTCATAGAGGAGCAAAGCCCTTTCACATGGGTGATCCCACAGGATACTCACAAGGGCCTTTTTATGTAAGAAGGAACTGGAGCTCAGAGAGGGAAGCCTGGCGCCAGATGCAAGTCCTCTGTCCCCCTCCTCAAAGTGCCAGACTCTTCCCAGAAAGCTTTGGAATGAGGTGGGAGGGTGTGCAGCAGGGCTCTCTTTCTCAGTTGCTGAGCAGGGACCGAGCAGACAGCTCTTGGCTTTGTTTACCTTGACCTCCCTCTCCGAGAGGCTCCGAGAACACGTAACTGAAGCACGCAACCTCTCCACCCCCCACCCCACGTTCCCTATTGCTTTGTAACTTGTGTCTCAGAAGCCAGTTCACTCCTACCTGATTCTGTGACCAAGTCCTGCTGTACATGGGTCTAAGGGTCCAGCCTGAGAAATGAAGGTTAAAGGGTCATTACATCATGGGATTGGTAACAGGAAGGAGGTCACTGACCAATCCCTGAGGACAAGGTGAGCGGTGAGCATGGAGGAGCCTGATGGGCAGGGTCAGAACCCAATGCCTGGCTTGGGCAGCAAAGGGGGCCAGGAATGGAGAAGACCAGAACCTCACGTACCAGGGCGCAGGGCAACACCCTGCAATGGGAGGCAGGCCTGCAGCAGGAACTGAGGGCCTGGCCGGCAGCTTGGGAAGTGGCCACCATGTGAGGTGGGGGTGGGGAGGGATGGCCTGGGAGCCTGGAAAGCATGGATGTGTATCAGAAATGGGCTGGGGGAGCTTCATCCTTTGCATGCACCTCTCTGCTTCCATGTTTGTCTCACTCAGGATTCATCATGGTGGCACACACTCTCCCACTTTCCCAGAAATGAGGACAAGCTGGGACACAGCTTGGGGACCCTGGGATGTCTGTCACCCAGGCTGCCTACTCTCCACAAGGGAGTTGGGCTGAAGCTAATCAGGGAAGGTGGAAGCTCCTGGGGAGGCTGGAGGACCCCTGCCCAGGAGGAGCCTCGCCTCTCCCCCACCCCAGGGCTGGACTCTGTGGTCCCCTGCTTCCCTGTGTCCCAAGGGCTCTGATATGGGAGGAGCCCCGAGGGGCCTGGGTGGGAGTGCTCCTGGGGCAGCATATTAGAGACAGAAAGGATCTTATGGACACACAGGAGTCTGCTATGTGACTTTAAAGGCTTGCCACAGGGATCTGAGCCCATAAACACTCAGATGAAGAGGTTTTATGAGTGTCGGGGCTGAACCCACCCCTCCCTTGCCCCCGCCCCTCTCCCTGTCTACACTGAGCCAGGCCAGGGAACCTGTCCTGTCCATAGATGTGTTTGAGCCTGGCCCATGTACTCCTGAAGCATGGGAGACTCTGCATGTGTCACTTTTCCCTTTCACCACCCTCTCCGGCCATGCTGAGCAGGAGTTACACACACACACACACACACACACACACACAGAGTCAACTCCAACAAAGCATACCTCATCACTTCCACTTGCTGACTCAGCTCTTTTGGGGGAGGCAGGTGGATCTTCAAACTGAGTTTCAAGCAATCACCCACATCTCTGGGATGACAGAGCAGCTCATTGGCCCCTTGCAGAAATACACCCAGCAGCTCCAGGCAGGAAGATATTATGGTAAGTACACAGGGCTGGGTACCTGATCCCCGCCCCTCGCCTGCAGCAACTCTGTACTTGCAGACCCTCCAACTTCCCAGACCTCCAGCTACACTGTGGGGAGCTGGGTTTAAGGGCTCCCTCTGGGCAGCAGGAGAATACCACAGTGTCCAGGAAGAAAGGCCTCAGAACTCCGTGGGTGCTCCTGTCTGGAAAATGGCGGCTGTGATTCACGCCACGCCGAGAAGAAAGAGATTCACAAGCCCAGTGTGTCTTCTGTTTGTCCCATGGCCTTGTTCAGCCTCGTGACTCACACCACCGACCAGGGTGACACAGCCAGTGTCTAATGCTTACTCAGACACCCCTTATCCCCTCAGTGTCTGGCCCAGACACATGGAAGCCCCTCTGTGGTGACACACCCTCTTCCTTTGAGGCTCCAGGGGATATAGTAAGTGCATAATGGTAGCTGACTTCCCTGTCCAGAGCTTCTCCAGCACATCCCGTTCCGACGGGGTGTGTGTGTGCGTGCGAGGGGGAGGGTGGGCACGTGTACAGACATACCCACACCCATCGAGCCCCCACCTCCACTCTGATTGGTCGTGCCATTACCGCACACCTCGCTGTCCATCCGTCAGGCACACGCACAGTCCCGAGGCCGACCCGCACAGCCCCTCTCTCTCATCAGAGCGTCCGCCGCCCAGGTCGAGGCCCAGTAGGGTGGTTCTGCCGTGGTGCCTCCTCTCCGTTCCCCTACCCCTGGTTCTAAGGGACCTCATGGAACCCTCCCCAGGTGGTTACGTGGGCTTCTCTCTTCTGGCCACTCACATCCTTCGCTCCTGTCCCTCTGGCAGGCTGCTGACATGTGACCCCTCGACCACTGGCCTGTGTTGTCAGCTGTTCTGCCTTACCTGGTCCCTAAAAGTGCCCAGAGGGAGGGAGTCGGACTTCAGGCCCCACAGATATGGGTCACAGGGACGAGTGGTCCACTCACGTCACTGTGACGGGCCACCTGGCAGCATAGGTCTGCTGTGGGGCTCCGCGCAGCATCTCTGTCTCCTTCACCTTGACATCCCCATGTACCGCCTTGGCATCGGTCTCTGCCAGGGAAACGGGTGTTGAGCAGGCCCCAGAAAGGGGGATGTGGGCAATGTGGAAAGAAAGAAAATAACCAAGGGCTCCACACGGGGACACCTGGGCACGCTGGGCACCAGCAGCCCGCCCAGCTCCTCTTGCCTGGCCTTCTGGGTCTGAGCACGAGTCCTGTGTCCCAATGGAGGGGCTATGCCCCAGAAGACTTGTCCCCAGCCCTTCAGAGGAAGGTGGGCACAGGAGCCCTGCGTCCATGACCACCATTATCTGACCAAGAAAAACCCTTCCCAGCCTCTAATCTTCCCCCACACCCAAACCTCCTCCTCCTGGAAGCGCTGCAGATATTCCAGGCACAAGCTGGCCAGAGGGCCCCCTCAGAGATAACCCCCTGAGATGCCCCAACTTACACCATCATGTCCATGGCGCTCACCGCTTCAGGGCACAGCCATGTGAAGAAGGGACCTGGGATGGCCGTAAGCCACATGCAGCCAGGAAAGTTGTCCTCCTCATTCTCTCATTTCTATGCCCACCAAGAGGCCCCGGAGTGAATACGGGGGTCAGTCAATCAACTTGTACTCAGCAGCTTCGGGTCCCACCCAGTTTCCACAAAGATGTGGCCCGCCCCCCTCAGAAGCACGTGACTTCAGGGCCCTTTGGGCGTGGGCATGGACAGGGAGGCAGGGCTGTGGCCACTGAGGCGTGGGCGTGGCCATGTGGGCGTGGCCACGTGGGCGTGATCACTGAGGCATGGCTATGACACAGCACAAGGCTTACCTGCCTTGCCATCAGGGTAGCTCCAGGATATCAGGGGGCCAAGGCATCTTCTCACCTCGGGGTTGGAGGGAGGAAGAAGGAAAGATAAGACCTCCACAGTGGGGCCTGACCCAGCTGCTACGTGCTCTTCAAACAGCCCAGCCTTGGGTCTGACAGGCGGCTTTTATGCTGATAGTTAATGTTTTATAGATAGTTCTCCTGCAGCAAGTTAAATCACATCTGCTCGGGCAGAGATCCAGGCCCAGGGCAGGCGGGGGATGGAGCGCCGGACCCGAGGCTCCGGCGGCCAGGCCTTCCTGCTGTAAAGCTCTGTGTCTGATAGGAAATGCAGGCGGCAGGGGGAGGGCAGCCTGGGTTCCGTCCCTTAGGGTCTGAGAGCCTCTGGCGACTCAGCCTTTTATTTGGTAGCATCTTCACGTGGATTCTGAGTTCTGGGTCTGAGCAAACCCCCTTCTGGGAAAACAGCAGTCAGAGCTGATATCAGACTGCGGCTTCTACAGCCAGGCAGGCAGGGAGATGGAGGATGTCACCGCCAGCTGCAACAGGGCAGGGGGTGGAGGAGGCTGGCCTGGCGGGCAGCAGCGGTCCCAGGAGTGGACAGGGAGTTATCGGGGAGCCCAGCTGTGAGACCCCCATCCCACAGGATAGGCTGGTAGTGCTGGGCGTGTTACTGCCCAAGGTTTGGTCATGGGCTACAGGGCACAAAGCAGAACAGACACCTCCAAGCAGGGCCTGAGGCGAGAATGCTGCCTCCCTGCACCTCCTGCCCTCGTGTGGAAGGTGGGAGAGGCCCCCACTCTGGTCCTTCAGCCGCCAGCCCAGCGAGCTCTGGCGGGCCACTCGTCTCATGGCCACCTTCTGCTGTGGTCCTGGACTCCTGGATGAGACTCTCAGAAGCCTTCCACACATGCCTATCGGAGAGCTAACTCACGTTGGTGTGTGCGTGAAGTTCTGGCGTTACAAACTAAGTGAAATGTCGCTCCTTCCCTGAAGGGTTTCCTGGGTGTGAGGGGGTAGGAGACACAAATAGACAAGATAATTGTGCAAGGATAATGGGGTGCATAGCCCATCCTTGGAGGCACAGACTGGCTCCCCCAGTGTTGGGGTGAGGGCACAGGGCACAGATGCAGGAGGGCAGGCTGTGCATCTGACAGGGACCACCGCCACCCAGCCCAGCCTCAGCCCAGTGTTCCCGTGCCCCGCTTGCCCTCCCCACCCGTTCTGGGGAGCCTGCAGTGGCCGACAGCCAACAGGAAACAGAACACCCTCGCTCTCAGTGTCCCCCCACGGAGCTTGTTTCTGTATGAGGACACGCCCCTTCTCCAAAGAACCAGCCAGTTGGCTGGGTGGGGTGACAAACCCTTTGAGCCTCCAGATAACCCAGAGTGACTTACCTAAAGAGAACACCTGTCAGGGAGTAGCTGGGTTACCCTGTCACGCCACCAATTGTCGCTCACCTGGGTCCACTTTTCAGGTCACACATATTCCATTTTATTGCGTGCCTACCATGTGGGAGGTGTCCTGCTGGGTGAGGCTCACAACTCCCTGGAAGGCAGGCAGGGTGTTGGGTTATTACCGGGTGCTGCATAACTAACTGTGTCAAAACTTAGTGGCTTAAAACAGGAGCCACATTTATTTTGCTTGTGAATGGGCAAAGGGGGGAGCTGGGGCGGCTCAAAGGGTCAGAGCAAAAGTCATCTGAAGACGCTCGCTCCCATGCCCGACTCCTGGCTGGGACAGCCCCATAGCTGGGGGAAGGGACAGCTGGGCCCCTCACGCACCTGTCTCCACCTCCCTGTAGCCACACCTGCTGTCTCTCTGTCCAGCACCCCAGCACCTGGGTGGCCAGATTGACACCTGGCCACAGGGCTCCCAGGTGAGCGAAAGCCAGGCGGACTCTGCATCCCCTTCTCTATCCTAAACTCTGGACTCCCACGGCATCAGTCCTGCCTCTCTTAACTAAAAGTATCTTATCAAAAGCTGGCCCACATGAAGGAGAACAGTTAGACTCTGCCTTTTGATGGGAAGTGTGTCAAAGAAGGTGTGAACACAACTGTGAACATGTTATAAACTCATCACAGAAGCCAAGGGTTCTTGTCCTGTTGGACAGGGGCCTGGAGTAGAGCGGCTGGCCCGGCTCACGCAGAAATTCAGAACCAGGTGGGAACGCTACGCCGCGTCTCCTGGCTCTGAGCCCGGGCCCTCCTTCAATCCACCACCTGGGCTTGGTGACAAAGGGCTCAGAGTCCCTTGGAGCTTCTGATAAAATCTATAGACAATTTTCCCAGAAAAAAAATGCATACATACAAATTTGTGCCTGTAAACTTGCGGGGCACTCCCTGTTTCTGGCCCGGTAGGTAAGATGCTACAGGCCCCTACTTCATCGGAGCAAGGAAAAGCCGGACCAACTGAAAAATCAACAACTGTTCTTAGATTGCTCCAAGAGAGGGGGTCACGAGCAAACCACTCCCCCCTCCTCGCTTAGAGAGCACAACGGGTGACTGCAGAGAATCTCAGCTCGCCAGAGCAGAAATCCACCGGCACAAACCTCCGTGGGAACCAAGGCTGGGCTGGGAAACCTGAACTCTCACTGACGAACTGCTGGAGGCTCCGTGAGAACAAGGCCGAGGGAGAAAAACTACGCAGACCCTGTCCCCAGGGGTTCCCACGTCCTGTGAGTTTTCCCTCTAAGAGCTCACCAGGTTCTGCAGCGTAAACAGCAGAGCAAAGCCCCTTTGTGCTTCTGGCAGGGGCAGGGGAAAAGGAACCATTTTTAAATTCCCAGAGCCCTCTGTTCTGCTTAACAAGGTCTGTCTTCAGGAGAAACCAGTTAATCAGAGCCTGACTGACCCGGGAGGCTGGCAATAGCCAGCTCCCGCCCACGCTAGCCATCCTGTCCCACCCAAGGCGGGGAAACACCGAGAAGCACGTGTGAAGTTCAAGGTCCACAGACACAGACTCAGTGAAAAACTGAGACCTAATCTCAGAGCTAGGAGACTTCCCTTTCCCACACACCTGACCGTCTTATCACCAAAGACCTGGTTACAGCAGTTCCTGTTACGTGTGCATCCTGTCTGCCGACCGAGGAAAAATCACAGGGCCTGCTAAAGGGCAAAAACACAGTTTGAAGAGACAGCACGTGTTAGAGCCAAGCTCAGACATGGGTGGGATGCTGCAGTTACCGGCCTGAAAATTTAAAGCAGCTGGGATTGAGATGCCAGGGCTCCAACGGACAGAGTAGACAGCATGCAACAGTGGATGGATGATGTGAGCAGAGACAGGCAAATTCTGCTAACGACCAGAAGAAACGCTGGAGATTAGAAGCACCGACAGAAATGAGGAATGCCTTTGATGGCCCTATTAGTAGACTGGAAGAGGCTGAGGAAAGAATCTCTGAGCTTGAGGATATCCCAGTGCATTTGTAAAGTCACAGAACAGTATCACCAATCATGAGGCTGGGCTGATCAAGCCTGACCTCCAGGCACACCCAGCACAGCCACCGCACCCAGGGCAGCCAGTGCGCAGCCAGGAGCAGGTTCCTGTCCCCACACCTGCCTGGCGGCCTGGAGGTCTCTCTCCGGGCCAGACGTGGGGCCTGGGGAAGGCCTTGCATGTGGACGCGTCTGTGTGGTGCTCTGTCGGCCAGGACTCCTCCCGTATGCACCACACGGAGGAAAATACGAAGTGCCCCTCCTGCTCCTGACGTGGGCAGACTCCGGGGCCCCGGAAGGGGAGACCCAGAGCCCGGACCCCCTGCCCCACTACCACCAGCCTTCTCCCACCGCGGAGCAGCTGGGCCGGGGCCCCAGGGCAGTCACACGGCAGACCATGGGCCTCTCAGGGGAGGTTTGGGCTCTGTATTTGACACAGGGGGGTAGCACGGTGGGTCCCCGCCCTCCTTTCCTTCTGCTCACAACTAAGAAGGAAGTACACCCATGAGACCCTGCAGACCATGGAGGATGTGATTGCATCCGGTCCCCTACCCGTCCACTGGGCTAGCTTTTGAAGCTGTGTAGAGGGGTTATAGACAACACTGAAAATAGCTTTGTTTCACTTCGTTACTTTGAAACAAAGAGCTTTACGAAGGCCCAGACATTAGCAGCGTATGTGCCCTAAGGCCCAGCTGACAAAACAGAGACTGGAAGGAGAAAGGACCTTGGTGTGGGCTCAGTCCAGTGGGGTCTGAGGGAAGGCTTCCCTGGGCTGGTGCCTCCGGTGCTTCATCTCTTTGGAAGGCAAGAAGTGGAAGGAGCAGGTGACAAGGATGCCAGCAGGTGTGGCTCATTCTTGAACACACTTGCAACGCAGGGTTGGCGGGGGACAAGCATGCGCTGCGCTGAAGTCCTACAGTGGGGTGGCACGGGGTGGCGAGCGGTCATGCTCACGTGGCCCTCTGTGCACCCAGAGTGTGGTGGGAGCTGAGGACTTCCGTCTCACTGGGGACACTGGCTGAAGCTGTAACAGAGAGGGAGGCGAAGTGCAAGAGAAGCTGGAAACAGCAGGGTGCTAAGACCTCCCGTTCCGCTGGGGAAGTTACACTGAAGGACCAGAAGTGCTGAGACACACAGACGGAAGTCAGGTCATTCCCAGGGAAGGGGATACCTGCTTTGGGGACAGGGAAATGCTCCGGTCTGAGTACGGTCGTCATAAGGGTCCTGCAGGAACATTCTTGGACTCTACAAGGACACCTTGCAAGGCTCCTCTGGGACTGCTTATGGTGGCGTTACTGCCGCGTTGAGGTGCTGGGTTGCACCGGCCTCCTTCTGAGTGCAGAAAATGTCCCTGTAGACTGGCATAGACAGCCTCTGAACTGTGACTTTGTTCCCAGTGTGAGAGATGGGAAGAGTCTGTCCTCAGACCCAACAGTAGCCCAGGGAGGGTCAGGTGGGCAGAAGGAAGCCAGCCTTGGCCTGGACTGAAGGGTTGTCAAAGTGCCCCGCGGGGGGACATCTGCCCATGGAAGACAGACCAAGGGCCTGGGAGGGCGTCTCAGCCCTGTGAGGGCAACAGTGGGCTCTCTGTCAGGCTGAGTATGGCCTGGGCTGGCCTGGAGCCGTGGGAGCAAGTTCGAGAGTAGGGAGCCCACCTGTGCCCACCTGTGCACCTGCGTTCGGATGTCTGTGTCCCTGGGGTTCTCCCTCGGGGCTCAGTGAGAGCCTGGGTGTCTCAGCCTAACACTTCTCGTACAGAGAGCCAGAGGAAAGCCGGCCACGCCTTCCTCAGGATGCCAGGAATCGGTGCCAGACACCCACATGTCTCACCGCCATGCCGGGTGTGGCAGGACCAGGGCTCTGCCTCGCTTCTGCTTTCTAGAATGCATATACTTGGCAGAATGGAATTTACCCCCAGAGCGCTAGCTGCAAGGGAGCCTGTTAGTGAGGTCTTACCTTTCTCCCCTTGAGTAAGTGGGAAGCACATTAGGAAGTGGAAATGGATGCTCACGGTCTATCAAACTCTCAGCACATCTGACACATAAGTCTGCATCTTACAGCCGGTGACTCTGGGGCTTGGGGAGGAGGAACATTTGAAACAGAGTCTCCTGCCGGCACCTGGCAAAGGCAGGACTTGAAGCCGTGGGGTGCCGGCAAGTGTTTACAAACCAGTTCTCCACATGCAGTCTTGCTCAAGCAAAGACATAGGTGCCTGCCTATACTGTCTTTCTAGCTAAACGCATCTTTAAAACACTACCTACTTCACCAGCCACTCATTCTCTAGAATGCCTCTTATGCTAACTAGTGGGTTTTGGGGAGTAGATTGAGATAACTGTTGGAAGCCCTTGTTAGCCACTCCTAGAGTGTGAATTCTTTTGTGTTAACTAATTACCCCTAGAGCACAAATTAGGATGCACACACACACAGAGACACACTCTGGAGGCCAGGTAGAATTATCCAGCAAACCTCACCGCCTGACACCCAGGGATGAGTGCTCTGGGTGTGCTCCCATTGGGTTCCGGGTCCCCTTCTGGGCCCCAGCTACCCCCCAGCTCTGAGAGAAGGCTCTGTCTCCCGGCCCACCCAGAACGTGGGCTGGCTCTGCTGACAGAACGGAGGCTTATCACGGGGGCAATAAACTTCCCCAGCAGTGCTCACTGGCACACCCAGGGCCAGAGAAGGGGATGCCCCCAAGCTTAGAGGAGAGAGCCAAGGGTTGGTTCTTGTGCCTACTTGTTAGTGCCAGCAAGTCATTGTGGCAGCATCTGATCTGAAATTTGCTTTCATTGTCACTGACCTCCCTATACCAAGGGCGTCACCTGAAGACTCAAAGCCGCCACCTCATCCTGGGGGACAGCAGTGTTTACCTAACAACCTGATCACATTTAAACGGCCGGGTTGGCTGAGACCAGGAGGAGGATGCTGGTGGTGTGTGGGGAGGGGACATTAGAGAGCTTAGACCTTTTTCGTTTCCTTCAGGGTCGCCCCAATGTCGTCCTCACCCCTCCCTGGCCCCAGTACCACATGCCATGCCTCATCCCGCCCTGCCAGGGTCTCAGCCATGTCTCCTGACACCAGCATCTGTGAACCTGCGGGAGAGCCGTAGGGCCTGGGCTGGCCTCAGGGGCTGCCACTCGCCGTGGTGGCTAAGACTGGTCTCCAGCTTCCTCCCCTCGGCCTCCAGCTGCAGTCAGGCAGCCTCTGTGTCCTAGAAAGCCAGGGGCCCTGGCTGCTCAGCGCCACACGTCCTGCCAGAGCTGGAGTCCCTACCGGAGGCCATGGCCGTGCACTTAGGGGCAGGGGCAGCCAGTGGGCAGCAAGAACATCTGGCAGGGGCCGCTAACGAAGCCTGATTTTCAGCCATCAATGCTCAGGTTACCAGAGCATGTCCTGATAACCTGAGGGTCTGTTTGGCTGGGGAGAGGTGGAGGGGGGAGCACTGTGCTCTGGGTGGGGGGAGGTGGGCATCGCAGGGGAAGAATGCCAGCACCCCGAAGGGGGACCCAGACAGAGCTTCCTGTGTGAGGAACCCCACTAACTTCACCTCTTTAGGGAGGAGTATTGCTGCCCTGGTTAGTCCTCCACACGGTGCACAAGCGCTCACACGCATGCACACACAGAGGTCCCCGGGCTGCCTTAGCTGGCCTCATAGCCCTTTCTTTCACATGGTCTCAGGTTACATGTCCGACAAGGATGACATGGGTTCTTCCCAGCTGCTCATCCCAAGGTGTGCTGACTCCCATAGGGTCCCCAAAATGTTCCCACCAGCCCAGGGGCAAGCTACGTGCCTCCCAGGACTCTCCCACAAGGTGTGCCCCCGAAGGAGACGGAAGGCCCTGCAGAGCGCAGAGACCCTCCCCGAGGCACGCACTCCCCCGCCAGGTTATTCAGTGGTATCTGGGGCCCAGTTTAGCTGGGGCTGTCTTTGCCTCTATCCCAGCTGGTCACGGCACCATGGGAGGTTTGGGTGGGAGGGAAAAGGGGTCCTGGGCCTCTGGCAACCTCGGCAGCTCCCTTTCCCCAAACCATGACAGATAAACGTACATTGCAAAAAATCCAGCATGCGCCTTCAAGGGCTTCTCCCACCAGCTGCCCCCAGGCCCGGCCTGCCTAGGGGTCCTGAGCCCCCCAGATCACAACCCACAGAAACGTGAGCTCAGCTCTTCATGTCTGCTCCTCTGCCAGGGTTCTCTGCGCACAGGGAACAGCTGGGCACGGCTGGCCTCTGTCCCACAGCAGAGCTCAGCCCAGAAGCCCCTGGCCCCACCCCCACCCCCGCCCCCACGCTCAGAGGATGTCAGTGAATGCGGGCAGAATGTAATTGCCTGACAAGTTCAGATTCGCATCTTTGATCTGAGAGCCTGGCTGAGCTGGGTAGTGCAGAGAACCCACATTCTGGCGCAGACGGACCCGGGCTTGCATCCCGGCTTTGTCACCTACACCACGTGACCTTGGACAGTTGCTTCACTCCCCGGAGCCTGGTGTCTTCTGGGAAATGGGGGCAGTCAGTCGTATCTAGTTCCCAAGGGACCGTGTGAGGGTGTGATTACGAAACGTGCACAATCAGTGGTGGCCTGGTGGCGGCAAGTCTTCCTCTCGGGGATTAGCTGAGCCCAGCGGTGAGTGGTTTGGCCTCAGTTCCGGGCGCCCAGGTTTCTGTGTTGTTGGCATAGTAAGCACTTTATGTATATCCTAATCCTCACCAGGGTCCTTGGAGGAAAGTATCATCATCATTATCAACGACAACACCTTCCTATGTCCCAGGAAACCAAGGCCCAGAGAGATCAGGAGGCTGGGCCCAGATCGCACCGCTGGTAGGTGGCAGAGCTGTGGTTGGAACCAGCGCATCAGGGTGTTGGTGCCGGTCCTCCAGCTGTACCACTGAACCACTTTGGGTTCATGCTAACAGAGGAAATCGACAACGGAATGTTCTTTGGTACAATCAAAAACGTTTGCTGAGCTCCCACTAGAGAGTTAGGAGAAGTGGGCTCAGCCCCACTGTCGAGTCCTGGGGGACAGCTCCAGCCCCAGGCCTGCTGGAGCGCTGCACTGAGACCTGGCAGCGGGGCCCTGCCCATCACGTCTTCCTCCCCAGCCCGCTCGCCTGGCAGGACATTTGAACAATGATTAACTGCAGCGGACAGGCCGGTGCAGGCTGGGGCGGGCATGGCAGGTGAGCTCACCCCTTGCACAATGGCTGCCACACCTGCCTGCCAGCTTGGGGGCGACTCGGGGGCGACTCAGGGCCAGGCAGGCTCCCAGAAGCTGGGGAAATGGCCCCGGAAGGACAAGGGACAGCCTAGCTGGGTGCGAATGTGATTACCACCTCATTCTGCGCACCCCAACCCGGGCCTGCCCGCACGTGGAGCCTCTTCCTGGGGCTCCTGTGTGTCCTGGGCGCAGAGGCAGGCTCTGTGCTCTGCGGGACCAGCCTTCCTGGAGGTTTTTCTCCCACAGTGCCACCGGAGCCCGCCCCGTCTGCCTCACCCACGCAGCAGCGCACCCCAGGCCGGACGGAAGAGGCAGGATCTCACCCTTGGGGCCCCCACCCAAGACCCAGAAAGCCTGCTCCTCTGCGCTCCCCTCACTGGCCTTTGCAGGCTGTGGGCGGAGGCGCCTCCCCCCACCGGCCACCTGCCCTCGGGAGCAGCCCAGTCCCGGAGGGGCGGTGCAGGGAACTCACTTTCGCACTGGGCCGCGTCCCCACGCCAAGCTCTACGTGTTTGTGGAAGGGAGCACTAAAGTCCTTTGTCCTACATACACCCTGCGCCCAGTTCCGTTCCGGCTCCACTGCCCCAGAAGTCTGGAGAAGCCTGAGATGGGTGGATGGGAGGCGGTGTGGAGGGCAGAGGACGACTTTCTCTGAATGAAGGAGGGACGGCTTTGGCTCTCTGCCCACCCCCATTCCCATTTCTCAGTATTCCCAAAAGGCCTGTTGCTGCTGGTCTGATGAGGGGTCCTAGCTCCTCTGAGGGGGTCTGTCCGCCTTGCTGGGTGCCCCTCAGAGAGCTGCCCCCAACCTTGCTACAGCCGGGGCCCTAAGGAAGGCCTGGGCCCAAAGAGCCTAACAGGGTTGCCTAGCCCCTCCACACAACCTACGGACATCGTGACCTCAAAGGCTTTCCAGCAGTAAACAAAGGGTGGGCTTCTCTTGACAGGCAAGTTGGGCCTTGTTTTGTCCCGGAGTCCCCTGCCCAAGTTCAAATGCCCCAAGTTCTGGGCCTTGTACTGGGCCACATCCCATTTATTTCTTTTTTTTAAAGATTTTATTTATTTATTTTTAGAGAGAGGGGAAGAAAGGGAGACAGAGAGGGAGAGAAACAGCAATGCATGGTTGCTCCTCACATGGCCCCCACTGAGGACCTGGCCTGCAACCCAGGCATGTGCCCTGACTGGGAATCAAACCAGGACCCTTTGGTTCCCAGCCCACGCTCAGCCCACTGAGCTACACCAGCCAGGTCCCATTTATTTCTTATAGGACCACCCCACTGGTCAAACTGAGAAGGCTAGGGTCTTATCCTCTCAGGACCCCTCCTGGGGCGTGAAGAGAACAGAACATGCTCGCCGCCCGCAGGAGCGTGGCTTCACTGGGGAGACGGCCACGTGACAAAGCAGCAGAGGGAGGGGGAGGCCTCCCAGGATGCGGGCCTGCCCCGGCGGCCGGGATGATGAGCTGTGACTCCCACACAGCACCTTCTGTATCCCAGGCCCTGCTCTCAGCAGGCCACGTGTATTTACTCATCTGTCACATGAGCTTCACAGCAAGACAGGAAGTAGCTGATGTCATGACCCCCTTTGGAGCTGAGGAGGGAAAAACCAAGTGCAGAGACAAGGAGGAACTGGCCCAAGGATGTGTTACGCCGTAGGACAGGGCACCTGTGCTCTTCGACCGCCACACTGGGCTGCCTTTGAAGCCGCAGAGTTGAGATGGGCAGTCAGGGGCGGCGTGCAAGACCACCTGGCCAGAGGTGTGAGCAGAAGGCTGTCAGAGGAGCTGTAAGCGACAACCTGGGCAGAGGAAACAGGGTCTGCCGGGCCGGGGGCTGGTAACGGTGAGCGCCCCCGGGAGAAGATGGGGACAGAGGTCCCCTCGCCCCCAACCCCTGCATGATATGGGCCTCCTGTATTCACGTATTATAGGCAAAACTTAAGTGCACACACAAACACCGTAGAGCCTGCGTAGTAGCCTGTCCAAAAGCAACGCCTGATGCAGGAGCTGCCCCACTGGCAACTTTTCCTTGAAGAGCCAGATGCTAAATCTCTGAGGCTTTGCAGGCTGTGCTGCTGCTGTCACAGCTACTCCACTCTGCCCCTGGAGCCCAAGGCAGCTGCGGACGGCGTGCGAGCAAGGGGATGGGTACCAACAAGACTTTATTTGTGGACCTGAAAACGTTACGTGATTTCCAAAATAATATTCTTTTAAAATGCTTAACCGTGTAATCTGCAACAAGTGTCTGTAGCTCACGGGCTGCATACAAACCGGCACGGGGAGGGAGTTGGCCAGGGGCTGCAGTCTGCAGACCACGCCACGGAGGCTCGGGGCAGTGAGAGCGCACGGGAGCCTCAGAGAACCACTTATGAAGACAGACCAGTGCCCAGGAGCCCCGGGAGTGGCAAGTGGGCTTGGGGCCTGATTGGAGGGGGCTGAGGCTACCCCCAGGTGTGCCTTCAGGGCCCTGAGAGAGGGTGTTGTCACAGCAGGGCCAGACCCAGGCTCAGAGAGTCCAGTGTCACTGGACCCCAGCGGTGAGACCCAGGAGTCCGCCTCTCTGAGCTTCGGTGACTTTGCCAAGTCCTGTGAGAGGGGCCAGGTGCAGGGTGGGAAGTCAATGGCCCTTGTTAACTCCTATGACTGTTTTGACATTTCTTGAGATTTTTAAGTGGGAATTTGTTCGGACATGGGCTTCCAAAGCATCTCCCTGGGGACCATGTGGGGAACGGGTTGGCATCTGAGTGACACCAGTTGGCCACCAGATGCACTCTCCAGCCTTCTCCCCTCTGCCCTGCTCTGGGAAAACCAACCTGGGCAGACAGCAGCAAAGGGCTCCCCTCCCCTCCCATGGCCAGAGGGACTCAGCCACTGGGAGACCCAGCAGGAGGTGCAGGGGAGAGAGAAGAGTGAGCTTCAAGGCATTGTCTCCTGCTCCCTCCCTGCAGGTGCCCACAAGCTGGCCGCATCCCTTGGGGAAAGCCCCAGCACAGGGCAGGGGCAGACTTACCTCTCTAGTTCTAGGGGTCTTCCTACCCCTGGCCCACGTCTTCACAAACTCCTCACAACTTATCAACGTGAGTGCGGCCTGGCTGATTGATTCAAAGAGCGTGAGACTGGAGAGAGATACCAGTTAGGAGACTGTTTTCACAATCTTCATGAAGAAAGGTGAAGCAGTGAACCGGGACATCGGTAGTGACAGGGAGGGAAGAGCAGGAACCGAGGCACATTTAGAAGAAAAACAGGCAGAATGAGGAGCGCGAGGGAGGAATCTCTGGATGTGGTACATCCCTGACTTGGGTAACTGGGAGGGTGGGGGTGCTGAGAGAGGGTGCCCATGGGCAGAAGCAGGTGTTTGGAATGGAAATGCTGAGTTTAGGTGGTGCCTGTGGGAAGGATATCCAGGTGGCGAAATGCACAGGTGTACCCGCAGCCTTGATTTGCTAACCACCCACTTTCCGCAGATGAGCCATAATGTCAGAAGTGGCCCGGAGTGCCCTAGAGAGTGGTCAGTGCGTAAATGGGGGCTGGCCTTTTTCTTTCCTTGCAGATGCGTGGAGAGGGCTCTCAGTTGCATGAACCTGGCCAGGAGGAGGCTAGAGGCATGCTGGAGCCCCCAGGAAGGGTCTGGGAGGACCCATCCCCAGAGGGGCCATGGGTTTCCTAAAGCCAGGGAAGCCAGCCAGCCAGTGACATTGACAATGGATGCTTTGGTCCATCGGCCAGGGAGGCTGAACTTGATGAGGTGCCTCCATCTGGGGGACATCGGGTTTAAACCTTTCTTTTAACCACCCGTCTCTCGTGGCTGCAGGAGGCAGGAGGTCAGATCCAGGCCTTCCTCCAGAACGGTCTTGGTGTCACAGCAAAGCCACATGGCAGGCGGGGGAGGAAGGACCCCTTCAGACGTGTCCAGGTCTTCATCTCCTCCCTGAACGGACTGCCTTCTGATGATTACCTTGTCCTTCCAAAAGCAAGCACTTGATTGAATAGTTCTCAACTGAGTCACCGTTCCGTTTGCCTTCTCCCAGAAAATCAAACACTCCGGTTCTGCCCCTTCACAGTGCTGACCACAGCCATGCTATACCCAGCCCTGGGAAGGCCATGCACGTTTCTCTGCTCCCTCCCACCCATGGGCCACCGGGCAGTTAAAGGCTTATCTTATACTCACCGCCTTGGAGGGGGTGGGCGTTGGCACAAGCTGCTCTCCATTTGCCCACAGTGAATTACCACATCTCCTTCTCCCGAGAAACCGGCCTGCCTTCAAGCCCGCCACCCCCTCCCCTAGCCCCGGTGCACAGGTCTGGCATTCATTAATGTCTAGTCAAGGCCTGATTCAGCCAATTGCTTCCCAGGCAGCCCAGCAGGCAGACAGCTAGTGCTTTAGGCAACCCAGGTCTGACCAACTGGCTGGTCAGACCAGACGGTCACACAGCGTAGGAGGAGCCACTGGGCGGACTTCGGTTTGTGTAAGAAGGGGACACGGCCATCCCCATAGAGTGTGGGCTTGCCCAAACATTCTCAGGGAACGCTCTGAGGCCCCCAACAGGCCCTGAGTAGGGGTCCTGGGCAGTTTCACATGGGGGAGCCTTTAGGGCCTGGGCTCCCTGGGCTCCGTGCGGGATCCATTTTCCTTCATGCCCTGAGGGCGTGGCACTGAGACCACTTCTCCTGGGAAGATCTGCTTTCTGATCCCCTGTTGACATCCTGAGCCTCTGGGCCACCGAGCAGCCTCTGTGGCAAAAACACGCACAAGCACACGAGACCACGGGAGTAGGGGAGCCTGGGTTCTGGTGCCCCAGGTGGACACGGCCTGAAAACAGCTCTGCTTAGAGAGCGGGGCCCCCAGGGTTCCCTCTGGCTGTGCCCAGGGCACTTTCCAAGGTCAGGAGCCCCAGGGGTGATTTGAACAGGAAGTCCGCAGGTCACATCACATATTCCATGTCACCAGCCCCCCACTGAACCCCTTTTCAGGAAGTCATCAGTGTCCCTGGCAGGGTGGGGGAGGAGCGTGGTATTGGAACTGTCGCAAGTCTGTGGCGTCAGCTGTCCCTCCCGTCCGTGCGCTTGGCGAAAGTAGTGGGTAGCTGCTCGGGGCGCCCGTGGCTGGGTTCCCGCTGCAGCACAGCATGAGGAGAAGGCCCCTTTGAGCGTAGGGACCTCTGACCCTAAACTCACCAGGGCTCCAGGGAAAAGGAGGGGTGCTGGTGACAGAGAGCCCGAGGCTCTGCTGGGAGAGCCAGGGGGGCTCCTGTGTACAGGGTGGCGAAGGCAGTGAGGATGGAGGGCCCCGCCCCCTTCTCTCTGTGCCCACTCCTGTCTCCTCTCCCTCTGGGCTCCCAGGCAGTGGCCAGACCTGAGATCCCACCAGGAAGATGGAATCCTTTGTCCCACAGACAAGAGAGCTCCTCAATCTCATCCTGCCTTCTTCCGGCTGCTCAAACCGTATCCCCACTCCCACATGCCCCAAGAAAACCTGGGGGTCAGCGTGATGGTAGGGAGCCAAGGGCCAAGCTGCTTCCGCTCACAGCCTCAGCCCTCCCCTGGAAGGCTCCTAGACACTCCTGGAAGTTTCTAGAGTCACAGACAGATCCTCTTGCACTCCAGGATCCAGTTCAGTGACCACCACCTCCTGGAAGCCCACCCTGCGGCTGCTGACAATCTTAGAATCCACTGCTGAGAAAGGACTTAGGAAAAGCAGGGGCCAGAAGAGCACGTGGGACAAGGAGGGGAGAGAGGGAGGAGAAGCCACAGGGTCCTTCCTGGGGCTCTTGCACCCCACGAGGCTGGGGCCTCGTTGTGCGGCCCCAAATCCTGAGAAGCCCTCTTCCAGGTGGCCGCCCATGGAACACGAGGAGCTATGGAGAGAGGCAGCAGTGAGAGGGGAGGCTGTCCTAAACAGGACAAAGGGAACGTCCAGAGGCCCACGGGAAGCTGCCCCGCCCCTGAGAAGGAGGTGCCAGGTGGGTGGGGGACACATTAACTACGCCATCTGAACTCCCCACCTGGGGGCACCCGAGGAACCAACCAACCCTCACAGGAAGTTGTGTTCAAGCAGGCAGGGTGTGCTGGGAGTCAGGATTCACTGGAGCCCATGTCATCATGGTCCCTTGGGCCCATCATGTCCTTGGGGTGGCCTACTGTGGCCACTGCATCAGCTGCTACAGGGAAATCGCTCCTGGAGGGCCTGCACCCACGTTGGCACCACCCAGAGAGGCCAGGGGCCAGCCCACCCCGCCACTAACTCACTTCCCCTGCAGGACCTCAATGTCCTAGTTTCCTTTATAAATGTGTGTGTGTGTGTGTGTGTGTACACACATATACATATATATATACATATATACATGCATATATATAGAGAGAGAGAGTTTTCCCATGGGGAATCCTTCTAGGCCAGCCTGAGAGCCCCTCCCTGATGCCCATAGCCCTCAGCAGGCACCTCCCTCCTCTCCTCACTCCTGCAGGGCTTAGAGTCCAGCTCAGTGCCAGGCGCAGGAAATCTGATGTGTCTTCCCAGTAGGACTGGGGATGGGGGACCCCTCAGTGCAGAGCACCTAGTCCAGAGGGGAGCCCCGGTTGGGCATCCTGTGGGTGCTCAGGGCCAATTCAGTGGAAAACCGGCTCCTCATCTCCAGCCCCTCCGCTGGCCACCCCCTCCCCACTCTCCACTCTGCTGGCCTGGGGAGCTGGCCCCCGAAGAGCCACTGGAGTTCCCACTGTGGGCTCAGACCTGCCCCGGGCTGCACAGGCAGCAGCCCGGCTTCTTCCAGGCCGTACAAACCGGGGGCCTGGTCTTAGCAACTGACCTCCAGGGAGCTCTCGGCAACCCGGGGGTCACTGGCCACTGTGGCTTTCCCTGCGAGGAACTAACTGCTGTTCTGTGAGTCAGTAACAGGACAAAGGAGAGGTGGCCTCATGTGACAGCTACAGTCACGGAGGGAGGCGCCTCTTTTTCTCCAGGGGAACATTCCCCTTCCATGGAGTCCCCGCGGCCCATGTCACTGCCTGCGGTCTAACCGAAGGCTCTCCAGCAGCCAGCCGGAGCAGCAGGAAGAGCGCCCGGCAGGGAGCAGGGAGACTCAAGAGGTCTCGGTTCCCCTCTGACCGGCAAACCACCCTCCTTCTCTGATCCTCAGTTTCGAGGGTGTGCTGTCAAGAACCCCAAGAATCCTCAGTTTTGTGACTTCCAGAAATCCATGTATGTGGAGAAGGGCCAAGCACCCGCCATGTCCTACAGGATCCCTTGAGTGGCAGGTGTGTTGCCTTGGCCCCGGCCGCCCGACGGCACAGGGGCCCAGCAGTGCTGGGAGGGAGTCTTGAAGCCAGACAGCTCGGAGCTCCGGCCCAGCTCTGCCTCTCACTTGCATGTTATGTAATTTCCTGACCCTGCGTGACTGATGAGGTGGCCTGAAGCCCAGGAGGGAAGGAATGCACCCAAGCCCTAGGTGGAGTCTGCGGGCCCGCTGGCTCTAGGTCTGTGCTTGTCCCCTCCGTCCCCAGAGGACTCACCCTAAAGGGGCGATGGTCAGAAGAAGGTCGAGGTGCTGGGGAGGGTGTCAGCTTTCAAGGACTGAGATGAAGGTGACCACCCCTGCTAGCCCAGCCGGCGAGGCCCACCTGCCCCTCTACCCAGGGGCATCTGTGGTTACGCTGTTGACTCCATGTGCCTGGAGGTGGGGTGGGGTGGGGGTCGGATGGGACCACTTGGCACCAGAGGGAATTCCCGGAGGGCCTCCCTGGCCGTGGCTGGGGCCTCTGTCTGTCCAGAGCCTTTCATCTCCAGATGCCTGGGCCTCCCCACATGGTGCCCAGAAGGAGCACGGGGCTTCCCCTCCTGGAAGTGGCCGGCCCCCCGCAGGACTGTCAGCAGGAGTCGGGGTTAGAGTGGGGCTCCGAGTAGCTGTGCCTCCCACAGCCCTTGAAGTGTGTGAGGATTTCTGCCTTCACAGGGCTCACTCCGCCCCTCCCTGCAAGCCCATGCCACCCTTTCTAGGGCTGTTTATTAACGAGAGCCGGTGGTTGGGGGAAGGGCAGAGGGAGGTTTGTGTGCAAATGGAGCCCTCTCCTTGGGCTGCTGGAGGGAGTGCTGGGCCAGTGGGGCCTCCATGTGCACTGGGCACCACACAAGGGCTGCAGCACCTGTTTGAAGGAAGTAGTCTTCCATTCTAATTGCAGTCAAGGCCATGTCTACTCACCACGCCCTGTGCCCACAGTGCTGGATCTGCCCAGAGGGGGCACACTGTTCCTAGTGTGCACAGAGATGCTCCCTGTGTCCCTGACTCCCCAAGGCTGTACCTGGGGTCACCCGTCCCTGAGCAGAATTTGGGTGGAAAGGAGGGCTTGGGAGGTGCACGACAGGGGGACTCAGCTCACAAAGTGGCATTCCCTCAGAGCCAGAAGAGCCTTTTTTTCCAATGCCCGACCCCCCGGGTGGTAACCACTGGCGCAGGCATCCCGGAGCCCGAGGCCTCTACCCTTCCGTACAGGGCCTGGGGGTCCCCTGGCTGCCTCTGCACCAGCCCTGAGCCGTCTCGGGAAGCCGAAGAGAAATGCTGCCTGGTTGGGAGTGCCCTCCCACCCAAGGCAAGTCCTGCCCTGTCAGCGCGTCCCTCAGGAGAAGGATGGGTGGAGGGCCCCGAGCCCAGCCACTGCCATGGCCACTCCAAGTCTCCAGGCATGAAAGTCTGGGTCGGTTCTGATTGGAAGGCCTGGCGGGGCCAGGCCAGGCCCTGGCAGACTCTGGGATCAGCCAAGACTCCCCTTTGGGGTCTCAGACACTCCCTCCCCCGTGCATCCCGGGACCGAGAGTTGCAGTAGGAGGGCATTCAGCCTTCATCCTTCCCCCGCCCCAACCCACGTCCCACAGGACTTTGGGACATGGAGACCCAGGACCTAACCTGGTTGTGGCTCTGACATGACACTCTGTGACCTGTGTGTGACCAGAGCTTTAATAGATTCAGCCCCCACACCATCAGCATCTTGGCTCAGTGATCACCAAAGGGCCCATGTCCAGTGGTTCCATCACTGTGTCTTCTTTCGCCCCTTTTCCTTCAGCACCCATTCTCCTCACCGAGGCCCGGGGCGCGGAGTGAAACACTTAGAGGAGCAGATGAGCTAGCAAATGAATGGATGGAGTGCAAGCTCCTTTCTTCTCCTCCTTCACTTCCAACCCCCCGATCACCCCCCTTCCCCAGCTCACTGCCTGGCCGGGGCAGAGCCCAGGTGTTTTCCATTAAGGGTTTTATTGCGGATTCTCAGGCTCCGGCTAAGGAAGGCTGCAGGAGCTACCTAGCCCTCCACCCCACCCCCAGGCTGAGCCAGCACAGCGGTCAGCTGACCGAGGGGCCTGTCCTCTCCTGCTACCAGTCCTTCTGGGGCAGCCTCTCAGGTCACCCTAGACCCACCTCCAGGCCCCAGCCTCATTCCCTCCCACCCAGCATTCACGCTGCAACAGCCAGAGCATCCTTCTGAGAAACAAAGCCAATTATTCCATGCCCTTCTTTAAAATCCACCAAAGGCTGAGGGGGGCGGTTAGCTATGGGAGTGGGGGGACGGGGTAGGGGAGTGCAATGGGGAAAAAGTGGGACACTGTAACTGAATAACAATAAGAAAAAATCCACCAAAGTCTGCCCTTTTTAAAAAACAAAACAAACAAAAAACAAACTGGCTCTGATGTGTAGCGCTTGCCAGTTCCCCTGGTATAAATATTCCCACCATGGCCAGTTCCAAACCACCAGTGTGAGGTCCCCGAACTCAGTGCACAATCAGCTCAGCACCACCTATTTCCTTCACCCTTGACCTTGACCTACAAAACCCTGCTTTCCTGGCCCCAGGTGTCCCTCCAACCTTATCTCTCACTGCTTTCCTGTCCTCAACACAAACACTGAACACTGGCTGGCACCGGTGGGTGGGTCCCTGAGTGCAGGAGCACTGACCCAAACACCCCTCTCGTGTGCGTCCCCACTGCAGCCCCCGCTGGCCAGCCCCTTTGGAAACATTTCTTCAGATGTGTCTTCCTCCAGGCCTCCCCTCTAAGCCCTCTGGCTGGATTAGTGCCCTTTGCCTGTGTCCCTAGCACTGCCCTGGACATCTTTGTTATTTAAATATCTGTGTCTGTCCTTGCCCTGGAACTCTGGGCCCTGCAGAGGCTGAGCCTGCGTCCTGGGGTCTCTGGGTCCCAGCCCCTGACCCAGAAGAGGCCTACAGTGAGGTGCTGACGGTGGGATGTGTGGAGTGTGAGCTCATGGCCCAGGGCTGCAGGAACAGAGCCACCTCAGGGCCCCAGTCCCGCTCTGGGGCCTTTCCTGGCAGAGGCCAGCGCCACCTTCTTGGCCTGCTTCCTAGGAGAGCTACGGGACAGGAACCAGGGTTCGACCCATGCTCACCTCCCTACTGGGGGAGGGACACCCCCAGATCCCGGATCTGCACCACACTGGTGTCACCCCCAGACTGCCCTCTTGCACAGAGGGGCACAGAGCTGCTCAGATGGGGGGACGGAAGCGAGTTCCACCCTCGCCCAGTTGTTTGTGTCCTGGTGACCATGGTTTCCTGTAGGGCAGGTTATCACTGTTGACTTTGGCACCGGCACCCAGGCATTTCAGGGAGGCCACTGGTTCCCATGCCTGGGAATAGCCTCAGGGCCGGCTGGGGCAGCCTGGGCCTCGGAGAGCCTCCCCCACATTCTGTCCAGGTGGTCCTTTGTGACCAGAACAGGTGAGGCAAGAAACAGCAGTGGTCCAGGACAGTGCCATGGAGTTCCAAGCGACAAAGACCTGGTTTTGCATGTCTGCGTGGCCTCTCAGTGGTAGTACAAAGTAGCAACCTAGGACCCCTATTTCCCCATCTGTAAAATGGGGTAGTAATACCTGCCTCTCAGGGGTTTTGTGAACAGGAGAGTAACAGCGTTATTTATGGAGTGCTTGCAAAGTGCCCACCGCAACACATGGGGTTTGTAGTGCAGTTCACTCACATGATCTTCAGTAGTCCTCCCTCGGCCCTATGACATCAGAGCTGTCAGCCCCATTTCACAGATGAGAATGCTGAGGTTCTGAGGTGTTTATAGTCACACAGCCAGCCTAATTCCAGAGCTCCTGCTCCTATGCTGGTCTGTGTCCCTAAAATCAGAGGGTAGCTGTGAGCAGGGCCTGGCATGTTCTAGGTATGTAGTCAATGGTAGCTATGATTAGTAGTTATCCAAAATCTTACTGTCAGACAAGTACTAGGAGATGGAAGTTTTAAAAATCTCATTCAGAGTCTGCCCCCTTTTCCACTCATTTTGGCTTTAGCATAAATTCGAATGCTCACAACGTTCAGAGCGTGGTAGGTAGTTCTGAAGCACGGCCTCTGTCCCCAGCCCTCTGCTCTGCACAGCGAAGGGAGCGGGACCCAGAGGCCTGGCTCCCTCGGGCCCCCAGCCCTTCTCGCGGCGTCCGCAGCCCACGCCTCGCCAACCTCCCAGCCTGCGTGCTCCGGGCCAAGCGGCCCTGGTTCTCTTTTAGGCGGTCTCTGGATTGCTTCAGCCTAACGCGGACTGATGCAGGTTAGTCGGCACCTATGTGCTGAAATACTGGAATTTCTGAGACGTTTCCAGCGTTTATGGGACCATAATATTTGAAGTGGGAACCTGGGAACCGTCCTTGACACCTCCCTCCTCCTTGTCACCCCACCCCTCTCATGCCCCCCACCGTCAGGGAAGGAGGTGGGGCACAAACTGCCAGGCAGGTGGCCCAGTGGGGCTCAGGCCCAACTATGTGGCTTATGAATACAAACCCTGTGTCACAACTTTTGGGGAGGGCAGTCAACAGGGTTTTTTTTTTGCACTGACCCAAGTGAGCCCTGGACTGTTGCGCAAAAAAATCAATCCACTGGCAGGTCCGGTCGGTCTTCCTTCCTGAAAGTCTTCCTGGCGGCTGCTCACTCCAAGCCATGCTCCTCCCACAGGGGCCCCTGGGGGCCCCTCACACCACAGCCAGGGTGATATTTCAGAGGCCAAAGCCACACCCTCAAAATCATTAGCATGCTGGGAAGTCACACCAATCCGTGAGGATAGACAAAAGGCCCATTGGAAAAATGAACCCCAAACTCTGTAAAACAGCTCCCCTATGAAATAAATATCAAAGCAACCACATGATGTCATCTCCCTCCTCCACCCTCCTCCACTGCCGTGGGAAAAAGCAAATGGAACCATGTGGTGACACATATGGCGACAGGGTAGGGGTGGTCCCTGGGGCTCCCACGTGCAGCCCGAGTGTGGTGACAGGGCTGGCAAATTGGTGAAACGTACGGAGGGTGCTGGCCGAGAACACCCCTTCGATGAGAACTCACTGCTGGAAAGGTGCAGACTCCTAAGAGCTCGCTGCGTCTGAGCCGATGGCGCAGTGCATTGGTTGCGTCCTTCCCGCACGACAGCAAAGCCTGGAAATAAGATGGGCACCCAGAGGGCCCCCCAGTGGGGAGGGCCAAGGCGGTCCCTCCATCCGCACCACAGATGCTGCGCAGACGTCGGGAAGAATGGGGTAGGACCGAGCACCCGCGCTGACGCGGAGCCAGGACGGGAGCCGCGTGCAGCGCCGTCCCTTTGGTCCAGCTCGTGGAGGGCACAGCGCAGAGCTGCTCAGAGCCCAGGCCTGGAAAATGGCCTGCTGACGGGATCGCCTTTGGCGAGAGAGACGGGTGGGGAGAGGCTTTTGCTTTCCACGGATGCTTTTCTTTCCGGTTTGTATTTCTCATCAGGTGCACAGTGTTTTAATTTTTAAAATGGCATCAGGGACTGTCTGGGTGGTGGGATTTGAGGCCGGTTTTGTTTTCTTCTTTATACTTTTCTATGTCAAAAGAATCAAAATCAATGTGTTTAAAGGTTGCAAAACGAAAACTTTCTCCGCCCCTGGTGGTAAAGTCCGCTTTCCTGAGCTCCTGCTGAGAGGGCTCATGGGGCCAGCCAGCTGCTGGCTCCCCTCCTGACCCCCGGTCTCCCACAGCCGACCTCGCCCACCTTCCCGCCCCCAGCCCCTGCTCTGCCGTGCCTCTGGGCCTTTGCTGGTGTGCCACGCGGTTCCACTTACCCGAGTACTCTGCCCCGATCGCCCCTTAACTTTGCCTCATTCATCTTTTAGCCGGAAGCCAGGCTCCCCGCACCCAGGCCAATTCTCCTAGACGCCATTAATGCCTTTCCACTGGTCAGCCCGCTCACTACCTCACAACAGCCTTGAAGGTACAGACGGTGCCTAGGTCACCGAGGTCACCCAGGGCCCAGCACTGTGCCCGGCACACAGCAGGCTCCATAAACATTTGCCCACCGAACCAACAGAAGCCTCCTGAACTGGAGGAACGTGCATCTGGCACCCCGGGTTCACCCCAGCGCCGGCTGGTGTGCGGGTCGGATTCCTGGGCCTGGCCCCAGGCGGCAGGCCTTGGGCCTCGGAGGCGATCGGAGGGGCAGACAAAGCTACAAGGCTGCGCCGCCTGTTCGGCTCCAAGGTGGCTTTTATTTCCTCTTCTGCGGGTGCCAAGTCCCTGAACAAATATTTTCCTGGAGTGGAGGAGCAGCTTAGCTCCCCGCCTGAAGTGCTGGAAACACTGCCGGGGCGGGCGGGCTCCAGGAGCCAGAGGAAGAGCGGGGTCTGGCGGCAGCCGGAGGACGGGTGGGCAGGGCTGCCCGCCGGGCGGTGCCCACCCTCCTGGCCGGCGGAGGAGGGGCCTGCTCCAGGGCCCCGCAGGTCTGGGACGCGGCGGCTGGCTCTGCTTCGCACGCAGCAGCGCGCCGGGCTCTCGCCCTGGGCCTCTCTGCCCGTAAATTAGAATCCTCTGGGATGCTGTGGAAAACGCAGGCCGTGTGGGCCGCCCTCCTCTCTGCTCAAAAAGCTACAGCGGAGTTGAAAGGAACTAATTAGAATCTCAGAAGTCCTTTTATAAGCTTCCCCCACCCATTTAACTTTCTCATTACAAAATAACAGACACAGAGGGCACTCATCTCAAGTGTGTAACTTAATGGTTTATTTACATACACGTACGCTCTTGTAATCACCGCCTACAGCAGGCCAGAGAACATTCCAGATAACCTTTCAGAGAAGGTTCCTTTGAGTCGCTGCCTGGACAGGGCCACACCCCCAGCCGAGGTGTCCCCGGCTTCCACAACCATCCATTGTTTCACCTGCTCCTGAACATCACGTACGTGGCAGTGTGCCGTCTGAGCTCCTTCCTGTCTGGCTTCTTGCACTTAATATACTGCCCGTGATTCTCACCTGTGTTGTCTGCATAGCAACGGTTTGTCCTTTTTACTTGCTGAGTAGTATTCCGCCACAGGGATGCACCACGATTTATCTACCCATTCTGCTGCTGGTGGACACGTGGGCTGTTTCCACACGTGGACTCTGCGGAAGGAAGCTGCTGGGCACATGCTCACACACGCACCCGCAGACACACGCCTCCCGGCAGACACACGCCTGGATCTCCTTCTGCCTGGGTCGCGGGGCAGGCGGATGTTGAGCGTTAGTTTCCGAAGTGCTCGTGTTGACTGGCACGCTGTTCAACCGCACAGGAGTGTGCCAGCTGCGCCACACGCCCGCCAACGACTGTCTTTCTCCAATATCAGTCTTTTGGGGCAGGGGGGTGTCTTGCACCATTAATAAGTTTCTAAAGACAGCCTGGCTTCTAGAGCGCCAGGCGGCCGCAGGGAGCACTCCAAAGGCAGATACTCCCATATTTGCAGCAAGCCCCTGCTTCTTGCTGGTTCATAATAAAGCATCTGCCCTCAAAAAGCAGCCAGGGAAGGTCGCAGGAGGCCAGTGTGGAAACAGACACCTGCGGTGATGTGACGAGAACGGCCGAGGGGTGACCCCAGAGTTACAACAGCACAGAGGACTCAGGGCCTCTCCCTCTGAGTCCATCCTGGAAGCTGAGCAGGAGAGGGATACAGCAATGCTGGGGCCTGACTTGGGGGTCCATCACCCTCACACCCGTTCGTGCATCCTGAGCAGGTGCAAGCTGGCGTGGCCCAAGGATAGGCACTGGGTGGGGGTGCTGGCTGCTGGGGAGGGGGAGGGAGAGAGCCAGGCCAGGGCTGTGTCCGCGGCCAGGCACAGCTAGCAGGCTCCCAGCCCAGGGCCCTCCCCGCATGCACGCTCCAGAACCCCAGAGCTCACTCACCTACGGCCACAGGTGGGGTTAAGCAGAGAGGTGGATGGGGCGCCTCCCTGCTGGGAACATGGCCCCAGAACTCCTATCTGAGGAGCGGTCCCCAGACCCATTTAAAAGACTTCTCTCCCTGACTTCTCTCCCTGATGCTGCTTTGAGGTCCACCTGCCGCCCTGGGAGGGGCCATGAGACACCTCCATGCCCAGATGTGGGATGACTGTCCCTCCAGCCCCACCCCTGACTGCCAGCTCAGAGGACAGCCACATCCCAGCACCTTTTCCCTCAGGCTCCCCTCAGGGTAGCTGTGGGAGGGCAGAGTGCCACCCAGTGAGGTGGGGCAAGCCTCCTTTACCTCTTAACTAGTTCTCAAACCCAGCGCTCCTCCCCACCCCTCGCCACGCTGTCCCCCCACCATGCTGTCTCCCCACCCTTGGCTATTCCTCATCTCTCCCGCGGCACCCGTTGGCTGCAGGCTCTGCTGAGGCTCTCAGAGAGGTTCCAGGCAGAAAGCCCCGCAGCTTTGTCCCCACGTCCCAGCCCATCTCTCCCCATACCTGCTTTCCATTCACATCCCACATGAAGCCCCTGGAATCGATGTCTTTGCCAAAGCTGTGCCTCCAGCCTGGAAGGCCTTCTCGCCCCTGTCGGAGGGGCCAGTGTGGGCATGTCCTGCAAGACCCCGCCCACAGAAGCACCGCTGTGACCCG